>JAPQWV010000689.1:0-285000 GCA_027422505.1 Craterostigma plantagineum | reverse complement strand
ACGATGCAGAAACTTATGGAGACCGCCTCGTCAAACAATTTGTCCGTTCGCTGAAGGGCAATGCTTTCGATTGGTACATTAATTTGAAAGCTGGTTCAATCGATAGTTGGAATCAAATGGAACATGAATTCCTCAATCGTTCTACAGAACTCGTCGCACGGTTAGCATGATTGAACTCACTAGTGCCCACCAATGGAAAGATGAATCCGTAATTGACTATATTAATCGCTAGAGGAATCTATGTCTTAATTGCAAGGACGTTTATCTGAAGCCTCAGGAATCAAATGTGCATTCAAGGAATGGCATGGGGATTACGGCGCATTCTTCAAGGAATTCGTCCTGGAACATTTGAAGAATTGGCAACCCGCGCCCATGATATGGAACTCAGTCTAGCCACAAGTGGGGCAAATGGACCACCCGTCCAAGAGGCTCGAAAATTGCAAGAGAGAGCTGATGTCAAGAAAGGGGGTCGACCATTTGTAAAACCCCACAACAAAGAGTCTTTGGCAACAAACGTTACACCTCTCAAGCTTCGAGGCAGAGAAAAGGGCAAGAAAATTGATGTGCCACCAGAGCAAACAATAAGGAAATTTACGCTTAAAGAGCTTCAGGCAAAGAAGTATCCGTTTTCGGACTCCGAAGTATCAGAAATCTTCGATGAACTTCTGCGGACAGATCTCATTAACCTACCAGAGATGAAGTGTCCCGATGAAGCAGGACGAACTCACGATCCTAATTATTGTAAATACAATCGTTTGGTAGGTCATCCAATTCACAACTGTTTTATTTTTAAGGATAAGGTCATGCAACTAGCTAGACAAGGAAAGATGACTCTCGATATAGAGTCGGCAGAGTAAATTATATTTTAGTTATTGACGAGGACTTTGAAAGTTGGGAAAAAGAGTGTGCTACTTGTTATATGACTCAAGAAGCTGAAGTCCTTGATGATGCTGTCAAGATGAGATCGAGGAAAATGACACCATTGGCTCATGCATGTCTGTTATGACTTTCACTGATGAGGATCTGCTCCTAGGTTCTAAGCCACATAATCGACCCTTGTTCGTGTCTGGCTACGTTTGCGAAAAGATAGTAAAACGCATGTTGGTCGATGGAGGCTCTGTAGTGAACATTTTGCCTCTACGAGTGTTGAAGGAACTGGAAATTTCGATGGAGGAACTCTCTAGCAGTTGATTGATGATCCAAGGTTTCAACCAAGGAGGCCAAAGAGCCATGATCAGATTGGAACTAGTGATGGAAAATATGACATCAACTGCATTGCTCCACGTGATTGACGCTAGGACATCCTACAACGTGCTGCTTGGTCGTCCATGGCTACACGAAAATGGAGTTGTGCCGTCAACTTTACATCAATGTTTCAAGTACTGCGATAATGGCGTCAGAAAGAAAGTTCTTGGCGATACAAACCCGTTTGCCGAAGTCGAATCATACTTTGCCGATGCAAAATATTATCTCGAGCGTACATAGGAAACGAGTGAGAATGTGACGCATGAGGAAAGTACGACACACAGGAATAAAGGCGATGAGGCACGCAGGACATGAGGGATAATATACTCAATGAAAGTCCTGACACTAACTACCCTTAACTCAAATTGGCTCTAAGAAACCGCAAAGCTCGCAAGTCAAGGCTGAAAGATCTACGCAACGATCAGAAAATGGACATCATATGTCGCCAAATAGGCAGATGAGTGGAGTATTTGGTCCTAAGGCTTATAAACTCCTCACAAAAGCAGGATATGATCCGAATTCAATATTGGGTAAACTCCCAGACTCCCTAAATAAAAGTTCTCTCGAACTGAAAAATACTCAGAAAGGTCTCGGATTTACCCCTCAGAAGCCTGTTCGCATAGTATTAAAGAGGGCTACTATAAACTGTGTGTCTGAAACTGATGCAAATTCCACCAAGAAAGCATTGAAGTGGATGATGCCCAAGTCAGTATTTGAAAGGCTAGGGCACATGAAGAGTCCGTTTGAAAGACTAGGGCATAAGAAGAGTCCGTTTGAAAGTCTAGGAATTAAAACTGTTCAAAAGACCAAGACTTGAGAAAAATCTACGAACTTCCGTATTTTATAGACTTGAGCCATGCGGAAACTTAAAACGGCTGAAGAAGCAAAGTCATCGACGCGTCATTCGGCTCTCGACTCAACTTAAAGTAAATAGTCGTGCCCACATGACTCTACCGTACTATTTTTCATGTAACGGTGATCGACATCACGAGAACGGAGAAGATATGGGAAGCATAGGTTCATCTTGTCATATCCCCATAAACGACGAAAATCTCATCGAACAAGATGCTGAGATAGCTCCTCTTGAGCTTGAAGATGTTATTAAGGCAACAACAGACGAGTTGAAAGAGATCAACTTGTGCGATGAAAACAAAAATAGACCAATATATATAAGTGCGCTTCTAGATGCCGATGAAGAGAAGAACTACATCGAGCTGCTAACAGAATTCAAAGATGTGTTTGCTTGGTCATATAAGGAAATGTCTGGACTGGACCCCAAAGTAGCAATCCATCACTTATCGATAAAGAAAGGTTCACGCCCAGTTAAGCAAGCACAGAGGCGGTTTCGACCAGATCTAATTCCACTCATTGAGGCTGAGGTTAATAAGTTGATTGAAGTTGGATTCGTTAGAGAAGTCAAATATCCAACATGGATGTCAAGCATACTACCAGTCAAGAAGAAAAAATGGACAAATACGAGTCTGTGTCGATTTCAGAGATTTGAACGAAGCATGTCCAAATGGTAATTTCCCGTTGCCAATACCTGAGCTTATGATAGATGCCACGACCAATCACGAAGCGTTATCCTTCATGGATGGATCTTCTGGCTACAATCAAATTTGCATGGAGCCAAGAAATGAAGAGTTGACGGTCTTTCGCACACCGAAAGGGATCTATTGCTACAAGGTTATGCCATTCGGATTAAAAAACGCGAGTTCCACATACCAGAGAGCAATGCAGAAGATCTTTGACGATATGCTTCACACTTATGTGGAATGTTATGACGATGATTTAGTAGTGAAGTCTAAAAGACGTGAGGATCACCTAAGTAACTTGAGAAACGTGTTCAATCGCTTAAGGAGATACCAACTCAAAATGAATCCTCTCAAGTACGCGTTCGGTGTGTCTTCGGGAAAGTTTCTCGGGTTCATAGTGCGTCAAAAGGGCATCGAAATCGAGCAAGCAAAGATAGACGCAATCTTGAAGATGTCAAAATCTCGTAATATCCACAGCTCAAAAGCTTGCAAGGGAAGTTCGCATACTTGAGGAGATTCATCTCGAATCTAGCCGGTCGATGTCAACCTTTTAGTCGCCTCATGAAAAGGGTGTTACGTTCGAATGGGATGAAACTTGCGACAACGCATTCGAAAGCATCAAATCCTATCTAACAAATCCGTCAGTGTTGCCCGCACCTATGCCAGAAAAACCACTCATCCTATATATAACTGTCCAAGAAAGCTCTGTTGGAGCATTATTAGCACAAGAAAATGATCATGGGAAAGAAAACGCGTTGTACTACCTCAGTAGGATGATGACACCCAATGAACAAAAATATTCTCCGATTGAAAAGTTATGTCTGGCGCTCATCTTCTCAATCCAAAAACTCAAGCATTATTTTCAAGCCCATAACATCTGCTTGGTGTCAAGGGCAAATCCACTGAAATACGTGATGTCAAAACCGATGCTTTCAGACAGACTAGCAAGGTGGTATTTGCAGTTGCAACAGTTCGAGCTCACATATGTGCCTCAAAAGGCTGTCAAAGGACAAGTTTTAGCAGATTTTCTTGTTGATCACCCTATTCCGGCAGAGTGGGAGTTATGTCATGATCTGCCCGATGAACACGTGTTCTTGGTCGAAATAGTTCTCCCGTGGAAGATGTATATCAATGGAGCTTCACACCAAGAGGACGCCGAGCTGGAGTAGTATTTGTCACTTCTGATGGAGACGTGCTCCCTTAGGGTAACCACAATGGTGGTTTATATGTGTGTCATATGTGCTTATTTGGCATTTTATATGACACACCACCATTGTGCACGTGTCATGAGTATGACATTGTGTCATATTTATGACACTGTGTTAATAGGAATATTAAAATATTATGGAGGAGAGAGAATGAGAGAGAAGAAAAAAGAAATTATTTATTTATAGTTGTGGGTCTGTGTTATAGTAGTGTTATAATTGTGGAAGAATAAAAGTGTTAGAATAAAATAAGAAAAAATATAGTGAAAAGCTGATGTGGCAGTATTATGAGTGTGTTATTGTTGTGGACACCCTTATTCCTTCACTCTAAACCATAATTGCTCAAACAATGTCGCCGAATACCAGGCTTTAATTCTTGGACTAGATATGATTGTGGAGATTAAACAGAGACAACTCACAATATATGGCGACTCCAAGTTGATTCTTAGCCAGATAACCGGCTCATATGAAGTGAAGAAGCCTGAACTCCTCCCATATCGCAACTACGCCAAGAGGCTGATAGGATATCTCGGGAAAGCGACAATCGAGCATGTGCCGCGATCCAAAAACAAGCAAGCAGACGCATTAGCCAAACCCGCTTCGACTCTTTCAACGACTCATGAGAAAACCCAAATACCTATCTGCCGAAATTGGGTCGTGCCACCCAATTTTGATGATGATAGTGAAGACGAGAATGCTACCGAGGAAGAAAATCACACCATCGAAGTATTTGAAGTGTGAAGAAGAAGCTGGCCAAGCCATGGAGGAAGCTCACTCGGGAATATGTGGTGCTCATCAGTCTGGACCAAAGTTGTACTTTCGCATAAAAAGGATGGGTTATTACTAGCCAACGATGGTTAAAGACTGCTTAGATCATGCACGACGGTGTCAAGCTTGCCATATCCATGCTAACCTCATGCACCAACCACCTGAGCCGCTTCATCCAACGATTGCCGCATGGCCACTCGATGCTTGGGGATTAGATGTCGTGGGACCAATGACAAAGTCATCGGGTGGACACTCATACATTCTGGCTGGAACAGACTACTTTTCCAAATGGGCTTAGGCTGTTCCTCTAAAAGAAGTAAAAAAGGAAAATGTCGTTGATTTCATTCGCATCAACATTATTTATCGCTTCGGGATACCTCGCTAAATCATCACTAATAATGGAAAACCGTTCTGTAATAGCACAATAGATAAACTCTGCGAGAAGTTTGGGTTCAAACAGAGGAAATCATCTATGTATAATGCTGCCGCAAATGGACTCGTTGAAGCATTCAACAAGACGTTGTGCAATCTCTTGAAGAAGATAGTGTCAAAATCGAAGAGGACTGGCGCCAAAGAATTAATGAAGCTTTATGGGCATACCGAACTACTCACCGGACACCCACTGAATCAACACCTTACGCCCTCGTTTACGGAACCGAAGCCATAATTCCGCTCTAACAACAAATTCCTTCTCTAGAATGGCTATACAATAAGGACTCACTACGGAGGAGAGCGCTCGCTTACGTCTCGAAGAATTGGAAGCCCTTGATGAAAAGAGACTGAACGCACAACAAAATGATGGAATGCTATCAAGCTCGTCTTTCGAGAGCATTTAATAAGAAGGTGAAGCTTATGTCATTTCAAGTCGGAGATTGGGTACTTGCGGTAAGAAGACCAATCATCACCATCCGTCGAGTTGGGGGCAAATTCAAATCAAAATGAGATGGTCCCTACGTCGTAAAGGAAGTCTATCCGAGCGGAGCATACAAATTGGTGTCCGAAGAGAGATTAAGAATTGGTCCAATCAACGGAAAATTCATAAAATGTTACTATGCCTAAAAAAGAAAAAAAAAGAAAAAAAAAAAGAGAAAAAAAAAGAAAAAAAAAAGAAGAAAAAAAAAGAAAAGAAGAAGAAGAAGAAGAAGAAGAAGAAGAAGAAGAAATAGCTCCTTAACGCACGAGCCTAAACTGTATGTTACTCCTTGACATGCGAGTCTAAACTGCATGTTACTCCTGGCCCGCATGAGTATAAACTTTGAAAAGACGAACATCAATGATAAGTGCATATGTTTAAACTGCTAACTTATCCCACATAGTTCGGTGTGGTTAAACAACGGATACTCCTGGCCCGCATGAGATAAACTGTGAAAAGGCAAACATCAATGATAAGTGCATATGTTTAAACTGCTAACTTATCCCACATAGTCCGGTGTGGTTAAGCAACAGATACTCCTGGCCCGCATGAGTATAAACTGTGTACGGCACACACCCCTCAAAATAAAAAAATAAATTTTTTTTTGAACTACGAGAAATGACTTGATCCCCTGAAAGGGTACTTAGGCAGCTTGGACATTGTCTGAGTTCAGTCATATATATTAAAAAAATAGGTAGCAGTTGTAAAGATCGGAAAAGGACCGAGGAGACGACCGTAACGCAAAAGCAAGGATATACTGCCGTGAAGTTAAACTCGTTCCCCAAATGTGATCGCAACTTGAGACTGAATTCGAAGAGGTGGTGCCTATGGTAATACACTAGAAGATTTTCTAAGGGTCAATCAATTTACGAGGCTCGTCATTTTTCTTTATTTAAAAACAAAAAAAAAGAGGAATAATAATAGAAAACGGCGATGCATCACTGCATTTCTCAATTGGTTAGAAACACTTAGATGTTGAGCTGCCAATCAATGATGTAATACTCACTAGCCAAGCATCTAATTCTCAAGCGGAAACATGTCAATGGGACAGGTCATAAAATTGCTACACGGCCATGAAGTTGACTTTCCATACACAATATATATATATATATATATATATTCTATTATGAGATAGGATATTATGAATAAAAGCACGGCAAATGTAAATCTACAATTTAAATAGCGACTCGAAGAAGTGTTTGTGTTCGTTCAAGTCCTTTGCGATCTTCTCGTCTATCGGTAGAGCATTATGAAAAGTAGCGACGGTTTCTTCAGCCTCGTGACGTTCAATCTGAACCACTTGAAGAAGTTTTTCTCCTTGCTCAATAGAGGACGACCTCCTCTTCATCTTCTTCAACTTTTTGGACTCATTCTCTATCCAAGCTAACTCGTCCCTCCGATTGAACGTGATTGCTTTTCGCCTTCTCTCGTGCACAAATACCCTCGAGACGGTCGTTGGCTTCACCGAGGTGACGCTTATGCTGTTCTTCGAAAAGTCTATCGGAAGATGCTGACCGCGCTTTATCATAATCATGGGCCTTGTCAAAAAGGATGAGGAGGAATTTTTCTATATGGGAAATATCGACCAAATCAAGACGCCTCATCGACTGAATGACCACATCGACATCTGACTTAAGTGAAGATAATTAATCAATCGAAGCGCCAACTATCTTTCTATGCAAATCATCTCATAATGCTTGAAGAAAAACTCTTTCCTGTTTTCGCACCAACTTGCCACCTTCAAAGACGGAGGCATCAGCACAACATCAGCACAACGATTCGCCGATTCAACCTTGCGTATCGGCACATTCGTTGACTCAACTTCGACAACAGGGAAATTGCCCTTCAAAAAGTTAGGTCCTAACACTGACCCTTGTCTAGCCTCAGATTCCTCGATTATTTCAACGGGCTGTTAGAATAGCGAAGAGGCGTTAGAAAAAAAATGAAAATTAATAATGATGATCATATGTGAATAAAGAGTGCAATAAGAAATACCGCCAGCGGAGCCATCTCGAGCACATTTCCAACATGGCCATCCGACCCATTGTTGACAAGGGCAGTGTCTTTAGCCTTCAAAAAAAAATTATATATGTATATATATATATAAAATAGTAATAATAGTAATATATATATATATATATATATGAAAATAAAACAAAATAACATAAAGAGGTATATAGTAACATGGTTGCAGAGGGAAGGAAACACGATATATATATGCATATATAATTGAGAAAGGCTACTTGATCTTGCGAGGAGACGTGTTTAATTCCAACATCTTTCAGTCGATAGTCCTTATTTCTTTTCCAGTGGCGATCGCTGTTACTACTTGTGGTTTCTTCGGAGGAGCGTAGATCGCCACGTTTACCCAAGACACCGACTGAAGTGCCCGCAACTCCAACAAAATTAAGGTTATTATCCGGAAGACTACGTGGCGCTGCACCTCCCGTTGTCTTGTCCTCAACGCTTTGTCTCGCCTCAGCATGGGCTGTCTCTTCGCCAGCCAACTTGATGGCATTCTCAGTAAAGTAATCCCCAGGGATTTCAGACCACCAAGTTTTGTACGAAGAAGTGTAATACTTCCTCATACATGGAGGCATACTAGGGAACCACACTCGGGAACCCGTTTTAGCCTGGATGCATGCCCGCTAATAATAGAGGCCTTCACTAAGAGAACTTTCCCGAATATCACGCTTCAATGTCCCAGGTATGTCTTGAAGGAATCCAAATTGGCGACTAAAACGGTGCGGACTATAAGGCTCAATAATAAAGCGATCTCCTCGCCGCAAAGGAACCCAGCTCGAACGAATAGCCATGAAGTAGTTTTACTCAAATTCTTCAGCGCTGCCATTATCTGTGAAAAGGAAGTCTCTTTTAGGAGTCAAAATATTGGAGGTCCAATAAATTACGTCTCCTTTATGATCCCCCTACGAGCCGCGGTCGGACTGAAGTACCTCGCGCAATTTTCACCAGAGAAGCATGTCATCTTAGAACCCTTCAGACTTTGATAAACTTTGAAACTAGTCCTAAAATAGCAGGCCAACCAAGCATAAAGGAAATGAACGGGGAAGGCAACATGCATTTCGTCAGGCCTTGAAGACTTCGCAATGACGTTGAGGCCGTTATAGACAGTAGCTAGTACAGGATGCGCTAGGCCGACCTTCCGTCCCGATGCCATGAAGCATGCCATTTTGAAGACGCTTGGGCGAATGAAGCCGCCATGCGCTACAGGAAGGACGAATGCACATAGCCAATAAGACAAGAAGGCAGCCAAGTAGACTTCCTCCTGCATGTTTCCTCTAAGGCCCAATTCAGTGAATAACTTCCTAGCTCCAGAGGACCACGGTCGGCATGGGTCGAGGACTCCAAGGGGGTTGTATGTAGAATGGCTTCGGCTGCAAACATTCTGCCTCTCCTTACGAGGAGGAGGTCGATCGTACATTTTCGCTTCCCTCGACCAAAACTCCACCCACTTTGATGTAGTCACCCGTAGAAGCTGTCCATCAGAATTCCGAAGCATAAAGTAAGCGTGGAATAGATACTTACAGGAACGAGGAATGTATCGATCGCCGGCCTCGTCGACGCCATTCAGCTTCTCCGCATAAAGGACTACCTCATCATACAAAACGCCGCCCATTGGAAGACCAGAAAAATTGTACAAATCCCACAGAGATATTGACAGCTCGCCATGAGAAGTAAGAAGGGTATTGGTTGTCGAGCACCACGCCTCGCAGACCGCTTTCATGATATTGGAATTAATATCGTATGTGAAGAGCGAGGCATATACCGGATCGTGAACTTGAATGTCTCTCAGCATTTTCTCACATCGGCAGAGAACGTCTTCAGTCCACTCCCAATATCCTTCGATATACTTGAACTCACCTGGAAATCGAAGAACGTCATTTCCCTATGTAACGTCTGACTCCCCTTCGATGATAGCACGTCCCAACGAAGGAAAGGGAAATAACCCGCTCGATGGTTGATGAAGAGGGTCAATGGGCATTAAGTGGTGACTCGACTTCAGTATCCAAGCCTTTCGATTCCTGTTCAGATCAGCCGTCTTTGACCAATCTAGAATGTGTGGCAGGATCATCGTCTTCTGAGCTTTGGCAAACGACCCGGTGAGAGAAGGGTAGACTACGAGCACGACGCTGTCTTCAGCGGATTGCCTCTCGTCCTCAAGGATGGCTAACTGTGATATGCCGGAAGGAGACACGACGTCTTTAAAGAAAGCCATTGCTAAGCCTTGTAAAAAAATGGCGTTACTACCGTTCTGAAAGAATGCAAAATTCAGTGGCGATAATGCAGAACGGCAAGAAGTGGGAGATGGACAATCAGATTAAACAAGCAGCCAAATACCCCAAACGAAAGAAATCAAAATAAAATAAGGAAGCCTAGTTGAAGGTATTGGGGTGTAAGGAGCTAAGTTGAAGATATACACATATATATTAGGACGTGGGCATCAAATATTCAATATTTATTTTTAGGGAAGATAGGCTTTGCCAAAATACGATGCGAACAAAGAAGTTATTTTCCCAAAGTTCGCTTAACCCTTATATTATACTATAACCTTCCATAGTTTCTATACATGGTAAGGTGCTTGTGCAGGAGAACTTTGGTACCAAGTTACCGTGCGCCAACTTAATAATACGAGACATTGGCAAAGGCAAAGACGTGATGAGTGATGATGTCGATCTGTTAATATCTAAAAAAAATCTTATTTCCCTCAAATTCGTCAACAAAACTTGAAGTGGGGGCATTTGTCGACAACTAAAAATATTGTCTATTTATATCATTGGAATTTAATAAATTAATTCCAAGAAATAAAATAAAGCCATTTATTAAATTACTATATATTGAGATATATAAAATAATCTCAAAATAGTTAATTTAATTAATAATTTATGACCATAAGTGATGAAAATATATTCCTTTAATACAAAAAAAAAAAGAAAATCTACATAAGGAAAGCATTGTAGAGATTTTTAAATAAGTAAAGGAAATCATCAAATATGGAGAATATCATAAAATATTAAGAGAATCAAGCAAAATAGGGAATAAATCAAATCAAATCAGGATCAAATCATATTTGGATAAAATCAAGCTAAATATGGATGAAATCACCCCAAAGGATTGTACTTTCCATTATTAAGAATTCTCTATGCCTATAAATATGGGGCTTCAGAATTCAGAAATCACAAATCAGAGGACAACAGCGAAGCGAAACTTCGAGAGACGATATAAGACTTTTAAAGCATTAAAGTTCATCGTATCCAAAGACGAGAATCGAGTACGAAGCTTCGTCAGACGATATAAGTCTTTCTAAAAGCATTCAATTCTTTCGAAGTTGTTCGTATTCGGATCGAAAGGCGTGATAGTGCGAAGCTTCGTCAGACGATATAAGTCTTTCTAAAAGCATTCAATTCTTCCGAAGTTGTTTGTATTCGGATCAAAAAGCGGGATAGTGTGAAGCTTCGTCGGACGATATAAGTCTTTCTAAAAGCATTCAATTCTTTCGAAGTTGTTCGTACTCGGATCAAAAGGCGGGATATTGCGAAGCTTCGTCGGACAATATAATTCTTTCCAAAAGCATTCAATTCTTCCGAAGTTGTTCGTGTCCGAAGAAAAGTTCGAAATGACAAACGCTAAATTCGTGATCAAGTTCAAAAGCCCACGAACAAAGTATCTTTGATAAGCATCAGGTCCGAGACAGCTCCGTGATTAAGTCCAAAGGCCCAACAAGAAACATTCACTAAGATTCGTGATGAAGCCCAAAAGCACACGAAGCAACGCCCATACAAAGAAAAGAAAAAAGCGTCCTCCAAGTCCAAGTATTAAGTTCGTGATCAAGCCCAAAGGCCAACGACGGAACTTAACGAAGGCCCAAATCAAGGAAGATCAAGATCAAGAATTTTCCGAAGTCTTTGAAGAATCAAGGAATAAGTAGAGCTAGAACCCATTAAATTTCATTAAATTATATTTTCTGATAATTCAATATGTTTATAAAAAGAAAATACGCTACAACAATAATAGAAGGGCGAGCACTGAAAATAGATGATAGGAGGACAGCCGCACAGAAGAGTATGTTAGGTTCCAAAATGTCAATCTTCTTCAAGGACTCAGCTACAGAAAAACATGGTCTTTGTTCAGATTCAGATATTACAGATGATTTCAAGCAAATCACCTCACGAGAAATAGCATATCAACATCATTTCTACTGAAAATTGGTCACTATGATAGAACTACTTACGGGGCAATACGATAGCACAAAACAAGGTAAATTTTCACTCGGGTCTACGCATTTTGGTATTTAGAGGAATCTCTTTGTAGGACTGAACCTTCTTCACTGCCATGCGTGAAGGTCTGAATGCAGACAATCTTAGCGATCCTTGAGATTCGCAATCAACAGAGGAACTGCGTTTGCTTCCTTCGGTTTCTATAGAGGCATTTGAAGTAGATGGTGTATCTTCAGGTATTGGATTATCAGGCGATGGACGTTGAGAAGGTTTTGAGTCGTTTGGCACATGAGATTCCTTGGACCCTTCTGATTCTGCTGCTGCTTTAAACATAGCAGACCGCCTCCTTGTCAATGGCCTGCAATTCGATATTTCCAAGTGCCAAAAAAGTAAGTATTATATCACAATAAAAAAATATAACAGGGACATTTGGAAGAAACACACACAAGCACCTCTTGTTTGTGGGGTTCTCCTCAAGTTGTGACCTTTGGGACGAATCCAAACCTATAAATCAATGACCTACTACTCAGCACCACCCACTTAAGTAGGATAATGCAAGATAATCATGGCATTGAGTTACTCACTATGTTGACGGATTTTCCTTTTTGTAGTACGGGCCTTTTCAACTTCTTTACATTCTTCTGTGGGTTCGCCTTCTCCAAGAGTATTGGTCGGTTTGATCTTTAGAAGGTTAAAGAAGCCAGAAATATTTTGAGCATTTTAAAGAAATAGGTAACAAATACAATGCAAAGAGTCGAAAGACCAGAGACAAGTTGAAATATATCGTGGCAATACTCGCGCATGGAGGTGATGATGTATGGAGCAAAAGAATGTAAAGCTGAGCAGGGGAAATGTATACTAGAACAATATAAGAGAAAAAAAGAAAATAAGAAATTGCATTTCGGATCATACCTCAGCATCTGCACCTAGATTATTTGTTGTTTCGACTTTTTCCTGAGTGAAAGTGACTATATTAAATAACAATCTATGAAGACTTCAGTCAAACAAACTAATCACAGGTTTCCAGGGCAAGACATAGTTTAGTTCCCACATTGACATCAATGTCACTGAGGATGACTTAACAACGAAGTAAGAAGTCGGGGACAACAGTGAATTTTTATATGCGAATTTAGTCTCATAGAGACACATACCTTGAGCTCCAACTTTCTTAAATTGAGCAGAATATTTTTGCATCCGAGCTCATGTTGTAGTGTTTTTAACTGGAACCAAAAAAAAACATACAAGCTAAACCAATAGAAGGTAAAAGTACTTTAATGTTCAGACAGAGAAATAAAAGATAAGAGAAACTTCCAATTCAAGCTCTAGTGCACATACCTTATCTTTTCCAGAATTTAAGTCCTGAAAAAAGAGAAGGATAACATAACTGTGAAAGTCTAGTCTAATGACGGGAATTTATGTAATGTTGAGATAAAAGACGTAACAAAGAAACTGACCGTAAGGATTTGGGTATTTGCCAGAGCTAGTTGTCGATTCTGTTCCTGAACTTTAAGTAGATTCACTTTCATTTTCTCCAACTGAAGTCCACTCTGCTCGATAATTTTGCTAGAAGAAAACATTGTTAAAGAATCAGAGAATTTTAAATGACGGATAACGAACTAGTGCATCAACGATTAACAATCCAAAAGAAAGGATACTTTCTCTGCGCCAGCATCTTCACCAGATCAATGTTTTCCTGTATTCAGTTCAGTCAAAATCCAATGCCCAGAAGATTTAGTACACAGAAAATCAGGTTCACAGCTCTCAACCACTAACCTATATATATATATATATAGATATATCAAACAAACTACCTTTTGAAGCTGTTCGATATGCTCTTTAGCCGTCGTTGGATTACACTGTGGTTTCTCATCTTGAATGAATCGCCTAGAATTCTGAGGCAAGTTGCTTATGTCCGCAAGCTTACGCCTCACAGCACTTTGTGGGCATGCCTTAGCTGCTTTCGCAACTTTATCTTCACAAACAGAAATACAGAAAAAGAGAGAAGTAAAATCGTAGCTAAGTGGAAAATAGAAATTGAAAGAAACAAACTTTGTTACGAAATAATAGAAACCACTAAACCCCCATACACAGGGCTACCTCACTTTTTCAAGCGGCTCAAAATTTCACTGCCAGTAACACAGTGGGTGAAGTGAAAGAAATGCAAACAAATTTCACAACCATCGCTCTGGTTACGATAAATTGAATATCAACACGCCCGATCCCATAAGCTAATTACATCCGAGAAACAGAACAATAAACCCTAACAAGATAAGGTGCACGAATGCAATTGGCATACAACTTCTCCAATCAGCTCCTCTCAGCAGTCGCAACACACAAAAACGATCAGAAGTGAAATTACTCATCGAGAAACTCCCAATTTTACGAAGGAAGAATCCGCATACAATCCATAAGAACAGAAGGCATATAATAATAAAAACGAAAACTAAATAGCATTCCAATTGGATACCTCCATTAGGTAAAGAAACTTTAGTTTCCAAAATCAGAGGAACCTTGGGCTTCGACATCAGTGCTTCTTGGCGGTGACAAAGTTGCGAAGCGGGGGGGGGGAAGCAAATACAAAAGTGTGAGGCTACTGAATTAGCTAGTACGATTAACGATCCTCGTTATTAACGGGCTTCATTTGTGGGCCGGGCCGGACGGGCCGGGTTTATGCAATAACCAGACAACGATAGGGACAGTACTGTGTAACTGTGTTGGCACTTTCGAGAGCGGTTATTGGAAATGACTAAAGCATCCTTGACTAAGTACCTTCTCAATCAACTCGTCGACGCAAGGGTAATTTTGTCATTACAAGTTGCACGTGAGTCATGAAACCATGTGCTAATTTCATTACAATAAATTACGGTCTGACCCACAAACAAACTCCTATCGTATGCAACTTGAATTGAAACGTAGGGAAAGATGCTACTTTTCGGCCTTCGCTCGCCCTATAAATATGCCCTCTTTCACTCCACAATCCTCTCTTTCGACCTCCTCGTTTGCTTGGCTCGGTGCAAAGGTATTCTATTCTCTTCTTTATGTATTTTTCTTCTGTTTGATTAGTTAATTTTCATTTGATCCTTTCTATTTTTATTTTTTGTATTTCCCCGGTTTGTTTTTCTTTTAGAGTTAAATTGATGTCTCTTGCTGGTTTTGTTTGTCTTCCGTTCATGGGGTGTGGCTGTTTCGTTTGCCTTGATCATGGGCTGATGGTTAATTTATGAATTGGTAATGATTGAAAGGAGATTAGATTTTTTTTTACGTCATTCCCTTGTTGGAGAAGTTGTATGCCAATTGCATTAACAGTAAGTCAGTTTGGGGGTTTGTGATTTTTTATATAAATTATTGTGTTTATGTGATCGATTTTTCTCTGTTTTGTCGAATCCAAAGGCTATCTATGGCTATCCATTAATGTTGGGGTGTGAGATTAATGCTTTTGTCTCACGGATGTTTAGGATATCAAGAAAATGTTGAAAACATTCGAATCGATATTAGCCAGGTGTTTCTTGATTTATAGATTGAGCTCGGTCGATGATATCGTTACGAGGCAAAACGGTTTTATTACACCGTCTCCTCCTTCATGTGTTGGTTGAGTCATCTTTTTGATCCATAGTGTATGAATCGTACCGAGATTAATGCTTTCGTTCTTACGCCGTTCATCCGTTTTCTCCTCTAATGGCATATGTTTGGCGAACATTGAGTTTCGTCGAGGCTGAAGATTTTCTACGAATCTTTCATATTGCAGGCCACTTCTTCCCCTGCCAAACCAGAGTGGTTTGGAACTAAAAAATGGAGGATAGATGTCGAGCTTTCGATTGATCGTCGTAAAACTTTCCGAAAATCCAAAATTATAGAGTGTGATGGTTGTTTCTTGCTAAAGGCATATCATGGAATTCGTCAACGCTAGAACTTCCGAGTATAGAGAAAAGAGACCCCTCGAAACTTCTAAGCCTTCTCTTGTCAAAGAACAGAAAAGGCCAGCAGAGAATAATGGAACTAGCCCTTCTCTATTCGTCAATCATGGTACGTTATTATGACTTTCTTTTTACGTGTTTTATGCATTTAAGGCCATATATTTCCCATGGATGAAATCGTCGCATTCGAATTATTTGCAGCTGCAATTGCATGGAACGAAGGTAGGAGAAAATGGATCGGAGATGCATCTCAAAGGCCAAAGAGGGTGCCCAAGGATCCAGTTATAAGGTACCATGGAGAACGATGTTGTAGTAACAATATTAAATCAATTTTCTTACCTATGATTTCCGCAGAAAATAATTTCGAAATTGCTTTCTCCGTGACTGATTTTGCAGCTGGTCCATGGCATACGAAGATTTGCTCTCGACCAACGACGCTTTCCCAGAGCGAATCCCATTAACAGTAAGTCAGTTTCAATGTAATAGCGTTGAGCTTATTCGTTTCACGTGGAGAAATTAAATCTAATTCAAGATTCTATAAATAAATAAGAGGCGACTTCATCTAACCTCGATTGACAGCACTTTTGAATTTTTTACGCAACTTTTTTTGCAGGAAATGGTCGACTTTTTAGTCGATATATGGCACGACGAGGGACTCTACGACTAGTCGGCTCATTCGTCTAAGATGGGATAAAACGGCGGAAAAAAGAAAAAAAAAAGAATCTAGGCCTTGACTCCTTGTCAACACGCAAGGGTCACATTCAAAGTGTGAATTAAAATTGCAATTGTAGAATTAGTTATGAAAAGGTATTATCATTATGTGATACTAATACTGTTGTAATGTGATTTTTAGAAGTTTGTTTTTTTTATTACATTAAAATACTACTTACTATACCATGTCACAAACAAGCAAAATATCAGAAACATAGTCAATAGTCATGGTCTGAATCGACCCCAACCGAACTTCACTAGCTATGGTAATTAGTCACCTCTGATTCGTGCTTTGCCTTTCGTTCTAAGTCTACATATAATCACCTCTGAGCATATATTTACTCACTGTGTTTCTGTTTGGTTATTCTTAAATTAATATAGTCAATGATTCCATTCAACTAAAATATAGGCAGCACTAAAGGGTAAACTACAAGAGTTGGTACACTTAGGAGGAACTCACACTTGCTGCCTCTATCAACTTCTCTTTTCTGTATTGCCCGATTTAAAATTAAACAGTTCAACTAGGAAGCAAATTGTCGGTAAATCAGAAAGTACTACAACATAAATATATGGAATTCTTTCCACAGATAAAATGACGAAAGCATGGTACCTTGCAAGAACCTATGAACTGCAGATGAAGGTCCCTTTCATTTCCGTAAGGATAGGTCCATGTGGAGATATGCAATGGAGGTGACGAAGAGAAGGAAAAATGCAGAAACAAGCATCAACGGTTCGGCGAGCATAAATATTGGGTTGAACTTATAATGAACCTGAATTAGGACAAAAAAAATGGTATTGTTATGGACAATGGCGATTAAGCTGGCAGTTTGTAAGAATGGGCTCTAACATTGCCGACTCAAAAGGGGGAGATATGTTTAGCAGAGTGAAGCAGTAATAACATAGTTAAAGAAACAATAATGCTGCAACCGCTCAAAAGTACACGGAGAGAATTCAGAAAGCTACCTGGAAAGGAATGTTATGCTCGGGGACTACGTTATTCTTCTCCAGAACTAATACGGTCCTTCCAACCACATCGAGGTATGAATATTTCTTCTGAGGAGACAAACAATAATCAACACATTCATGAGAGGAGTTTTTAGGTTTTCTGAAGTTTCAATTTGCAAAGGATTACCTGGAAACTTTGTTTGACATCGAAAGGAACTTGTATGGAAGGATCCTTAGATCCCTCGGGAATAATGACCTAAAGAGAACATTGCCATGTCAATAACAATTAACATCAAATGATAAAGATTGAAAAAAAAAAACTGATATTCACTCGAAATTCAAGAAAGACAAAGTAAAATCCAGATGGATTATAGGAGAAGAGAAATTATACTTTCACGGTTAACTTGTCCACCACGGTATCAGAAAGGGGGCAACCAAAGCTGTAATTTAGGTATCGTGCACCAGCAGCTGATTCAAAAAGATAGTCCTGCAACGGCACTCCATATCCAATGACAAATGTTGCTTTCCAGCCCCCAAATAAAGGATATCTAGGTTCGATCAACATTTCCGACTACATGGAGGACAAATAAAGCCAAAATGTTCTCTGTCAGTACTGTACAAGTGTAAATGAAACGACGCATTATTTACAAGTCAATAAGTCATGTTGATGTTCCTGATTTAACTTAGTCTTCATGTTTAAATTCAAGAGAATAATCGGAAGACAAAAAGTACTTGACATTTATAAATTGGAAAGCTTTCAGATATTCATGCATCTGCAAGCGAGGGTTAATGACATTCAAATATATAAAGAAGTCCATCACATCGTACTAGGAAAAGAGAATTAAAGCATTTTGGAGCTAGTGCCCTGCTTAGACTATTGAAACTGGAAATGGTTTTCTCTCTTCTTCAATTGCTTAAAAACTTTGGTTCCTAAATTGCCTTCATTCCATCCAAATCATAACAAGAATTTAGAATTCTCTTTAATTCCTATCAGGTATCTATAACAATTATTCTTCTTGGAGAAGGTAAAAGATTGCAATCTTCATATGATATTTGCACGATTTGCTATGGGCAATGAGTGAATATTACCTTCTTATAACCTGTGCGTAAATTTGATGTTGATATGTTCCCTATGCCGTCTCTGTAGTAGACGGAATGAACTCGTGGAGGCAGCTCAGCAATAAGGTGCTTAAAAGAAGAGACAGCACTAGAACCAGCCCTTGCCTGATACTCAAGCCTGCAAAAGTAAAACCCCACGAGGATAAAGGCAGTACTAAGGTTTATCATCAGAAAGTGGTCCCAAACCTTGAGAATACACCTTTGTGTTTTGCACCAGCGTGAGCCAACTTGTAGTGCTCTGTCACCTGGATACTCCCCCAGTGGGATATTTCTATCTCACGTTCAAGCTCCTCCACAACAGCGAATGGGTTATTATTTTCAAAATGAATTATAATAGGGGAATACGAATATGGATCACGGTCCGCATAAGGCCCATATCTCAGTTCGGTACCAGCATGATTGGTGGGTTCTACTTGAGTGAATGATTCGACTTTCTTACTTGGCATCTTAACCACAGTAGCTTGCTCTTTGACAAAATATGGTGAAAGTATTATTGCACTGTCATGATAATATACCAACTGAGACTCTGACTGGCTTATTTCGACTGGAAAGGGCTCAAGTGAGTGCGTCAAGACGTAGAATAATTCTAGGGTAGCAGTTTCGCCCTTTGCTAATGGCTTAAGCAATGACACAGCATAGTATTTCGTTCCATTAGGCCCGTCAGGTTGCTTACTTGGTTTAACCTCGAGAGGAACATATGATTTCTTCCTCTTCTTCCCAGATGCTAAAGCAGCTTTAACGACTGCTAGATGGTCAAACTGTGCAGGTGGGAATGCGACAAGAACTTCCGAAGCTGGTGCTTCCTCTATGTTTTCGACCTATTTCAGATATCAAATGCCATAGCCATAAATTTCAAAACCATGAAATTTTATATCTTCCGAAGATAAAGCAAAACTCTTTTTGTCAAAATAGGAAAAACTTCCTAATGCACTTAGAACCCTTTCATTACTGGAACTAACCATGTACCATGACAATAACAGACCATGAAATTTCACAGAAAATTCATATTCAAGCAATCAAGGTTGCACTTCTATGATCGTTTCATAGTTACTTATCACAGAAAAACTTTAAAAACGAGCACGAACAAAGCAATAAGAAAAGAACATTATACGTTGCGAATAGGGAAATTGCCCTCTCTGTATGTACATGATAAATATACACATCCGGCTCAACTACTAATACTTGAAAAATTGTGGCCGCTCAATCCAGAAACGAAACATCTAATTGAACTAAAAATTACCTTGAACGTCAGATAAACCCTAACGATCTGCGATGTCACATCAATCTGCACCAAAATATAATCACAAACCAGATCAATTACCAGCTGACATTGTAAAGACATATAAAATGGACAAAGATCAATATTGCTAAATGCGAATCACGATCGCAGAAGAGGAAACATTCACATCTTCCTTCCTCGTTCTTACTTGGCGCTCGGCGTGAAGGATGTGGAGGCCAGGCGGCGATTCTGACGACGTCGTCACGGCGATCAAGGAGAGGCACAACGCCGACATGTAAAGAGCCGCAGCTGCCATTTCTTCACCAAGACTCGTCTCAGTATAGCTAGATGGCTGTGTTAGTTTCGACGAAGTCTGAGGTTTCGGGCTTAGTTGACCAAAGAAAATTAATTTCTTCGGTGGAACGAATTAATAATAAATTTAAGAGTCATGTAAGCATTTGATGGTTTGAATATAAATAAGGACTAATCGGTAAACTCGTTGATCTTAATTTTATCACGATTTTATCTCATCTACTCACTTAACAACCCAAGTCTAGTCAAAAGTTGACACGTGGTCAAATTAATATTATCAAATCCATGTTGGTATACTATTTGATTCATTAAATTTGCGACATAGCTTCGAAAATTTCACGCATCGAAAATCGAAGTAAGTTGGTTTATATAACTGTGTATATATTTTGTTATATGCAGGATTAATGAGGAAGTAAGTTTGTTATAAATAAGGTTGGAACATTAGAGGAGGATGGAAAAGAATTTGAAGAAGAAAAGGTTTATGCCGCTGACTCTGATACCATGTGAAGGTAAATATAATATTTATGCCTTGAACTTTACATTCTACATCATCCTCTGTTTATATAAGTATTCTAAACTAATCAATCCCATAATTGCAGCCTATCATGAAGTAATCGATGACTAATCAAGGAGAGCATATCAAGGCTTGATTTACTCCATTATCAAGTCTTGATTTACTCCATATTATGCTTATCAATCTGTACCATGGTGAGAGTGACCGTTGTCTTGTTTCAGCTTTCCTTCAACCCACCTAGGAAAGTCAAAATTTCATGTCAACTAGACGGTCAAAATTGTGTTGCTACATTGGGACCATATGGCCTGCGTTGTGGACCTTAAGGAAGGTCAAAATTCCATGTCCCTTCATTGCATGGCCGCGAGCCGGGCGGTCTTGGCTCGGACAAACTCCTTTTGTCAGACCATTTCATTGCATGAACCCATCTAGAATTCTAATTCGGGAAAAAAAGAAAAACAACGATATTTAGGAGTCTTAAGTTCCAATTCGTAAGTAGTTCGGCAATTACGATATTTAGGAGTCTTAAGTTCCAATTCGTAAGTAGTTTGGCAATTACAAATTTTCCAGTTGCATATGAGATACAACTCACCTCAAACAGCCCACGGACTACCACCAAAGAGTCCGGGGACTTCCCACCTTGGTGATCATCGCCTGGTACAAGTTGAAGTACAGGAGATGGAGTCTATGGCCCCGACTGCGAGGGCTTCCCGCACTGAATGAGGTTTGAAAACTCCTAATAAAATGCTGAACAAATTGTTGCGAAATGGACAGCGTAACGAAATTGGAAATGACTGTGAGGATAAATGGAACACGGGAATTTACGTGAAAAACCCCTTTTTAACTTGGGGTAAAAAACCACGGGCGAGGTAGGAATTTATTACTGGGGTATAAACAGGGATTACAACCTCTCAATCTATAAAGGAGAAAACATCCACTATCTCGTTGGAGCAAATACCGAACAAACCCTCTATTTTTTTTTCTCTTTCTTTCTCCCTCTCTTTCTATTAATTTTTGGTGTATTTTTAGCTTAAGCCCCGTAGCCTATTTATAGGCAAGAACTTAGCTACAATTAGATCATTGCTTACATCATTTAATCAATATAATATTAATATAATTAAATATATATTATTATTATTATTGTTAATAAGGTAGGTGAAGTGGGTAGGTAGCAACCCACTTCCCATCAATCTCCCACTTGAAGATTTGATTGAGGTGCAATCAGATCTTCACACTATTCTCCTACCTCGCCTTTGCATGTTACTTATGTTCAGTCAATCCACATGAGGAACGACACCACATAAACATGTCCACAGGAATTGCTTTGGTCATGTAGTCTGCCAGATTATCCGCAGTGTGAACTTTTTGCATGTCCACAGTCCCCCTTCCACTTGTTCACGAACAAAGTGGTATTGCACCCGGATGTGTTTGGTTCTTGAATGATATGCTGAATTCCTTGCAAGATGCAACGCACTCTGGCTATCACAATAGAGAACAATATTCTCCTGTTTGTGGCCGAGTTCTTCCAGCATCATCTTCAACCATATTGCATCTTTACTGGCTTGCGTATCTGCCACATATTCTGCTTCCGTTGTTGACGTTACAACAATGGACTGCAGTTTTGAAACCCAGCTTACAGCACCGCCAGCAAGATTAAACACATATCCGGTTGTGGATCTGCTTTTATCAAGTTCACCTGCATAATCTGCATCAACATGGACAGTAAAATCTGTACCTCCGTAACATAAGGCAAGATCCGAGGTTCCTTTGATATATCTGAGAATCCTCTTAACAGCACTTCAGTGCTCCCGACCAGGGTTGGACATGTATCGACTAACAACTCCCACTGCATGGGCAATGTCTGGTCTGGTACAGATCATTACGAACATTAGACTTCCTACTGCCGATGCATATGGCAGTCGAGACATTTCTATCCTCTCGTCTTCATCAGTAGGACACATCTCAGAGGATAGCTTGAATTAGCAGCAAGAGGGGTAGATATGGGCTTACTATCTTGCATGTTGAACCTTCGCAAGATTTTCTTCAAATAATTCTTTTGGGAAAGCCAAATCTTCCGCTTACTTCTGTCTCGAAATATTTGCACACTAAGGATTTTGTTTGCCGGTCCCAAGTCCTTCATTTCGAATTCACTGGCCAGTTGAGTCTTTTTTTAAGTCGGCGATACGACCCTTGTTGGGTCCTGCTACCAGCATATCGTCGACGTACAACAGCAACATGATGAAATCGTCATCGCCAAATCTCTTGAAATACGCACAAGGATCTGAATATAGCCTGTTGTAGCCAAGACTAATTATGAATGAGTCAAATCTTTTATACCAGCATCGAGGTGCTTGTTTGAGCCCGTAGAGAGATTTCATCAATCTGCAAACCAGATCTTCTTTTCCTTGTTCCTCGAAACCTTCTGGTTGAAGCATATATATTTCTTCGTCGAGGTCACCATGGAGAAATGCCATTTTAACGGCTAGCTGCTCAAGATGCAAGTCGAATGTAGAACATATTGACAAGACCACCCTGACTGTTGTAAGTCGAACCACCGGTGAGAAAATTTCGTTGAAGTCAATCCCTTCTTTCTGAGCATATCCTTTTACAACCAGTCTAGCACGGTATCGCTCTACCTGGTCATCACCATTCCGCTTGATTTTGTACACCCATTTGTTGCCAATGGGTTTCCTTCCTTGCGGCAATGGCACCAACTCCCATTTCTTATTTTTATAGAGAGCTTCCATCTCCTCTTGCATTGCTGAAATCCACTGACTCGCATCTGAATTATTCAGTGCTTCTTGGAAAGTGGTTAGCTCTCCATCCTCCGTTAGAAAACAGTATGCAAGATTGCTCTCTATCTCATAATCTGAGTGCCAACTTGGCGGCCTACGCTCGCGTGATGACCGCCAGAGATCCGGTACTTCAGATTCGACTGGGTCGAGCTCCTCGTGCGCCGGTTCAACTTCAGAAGAATTATATTGCTTCAATTTTCGTTTTACCGGTGTAGTCTTTGTCATGCCTTTTGAACTGCTATCATTTTCGACTTGCTCTTGATCGCTATCCTCCAAGAAGATAACATCTCTGCTGATAATCACTTTGTGGTCAGTGAGGTCCCACAAGCGATACCCCTTTACTCCTTCAGCGTACCCCAAGAACAAATATTGCAGGTGCACCAGTCCACATTTCCATCGGTGTCTGCATCTCTATAGCAGTAGATAGGGCCCGATTCACCACATAACAGGCAGTACAGACCGCTTCCGCCCAGAACTTCTTTTCCAGACCCGCAGTTCTCAACATAGCCCTTGTTCTTTCCAACAGGGTCCTATTCAACCGCTCTGCCACTCCATTCTGTTGTGGAGTGTAAGTCGTGGTGAACTGTCTTCTGATGCCCGCACCTTTGTAGAATTCAGTGAATCTTTGTCAGTATACTCCCCTCCATTATCTGACCGGAGACACTTGATTTTTCTGCCGGTTTCAAGTTCAACTCGCGCATTGTATGTTTTGAAGGTAGGAAACACATCGTCCTTCTTCTTGATTGGGTACACCCAGCATCTCCTGGAGTAGTCGTCAACGAATGATACGAAGTAGTTGGCTCCTCCCAGGGATGAGACCGGTGCTTGCCATACATCGGAGTGGATCAATTCTAGAATTCCTTTGCTTCTAGAATTCGATGGGGAGAACTTCAGGCGATGCTGCTTGCTCACAATACAATGCTCGCAGAATGGTAGCGTCACCGTCGTGAGACCAGGAAGTAGATTCTTTTGCGCAAGAATTTTCATGCCTTGTTCAGACATATGACCAGGTTTCTTGTGCCAAATCATCGTGGACTTTTCATTTGAACTTGTCATAGCAACAGATGCTTGCCCTTCTTGCAGAGTCTCTCCCTTCAGCTTGTATAAATTTGCAGCTATCTTTTCTCCCTTCATCACCACCAATGTTCCTTTGAAAACCTTCATGATCTTGTTCTCCAGCTCAATTTTGAATCCAAGATCATCCAGTTGCCCCACGGACAACAGATTTTTCTTCAAGCCCTCCACATGTCGCACAACATGGATAGTACGTACAGTGCCATTGTACATCTTGATAAACGCATTTCAATGCGTTTATCGTACTATTTATTCGGGGTATAATAGAACTTTAGCAATTAAATTATGCATTTATTCGATATATTTACACTTATTTTATTGTTGAAGGAGCTTAGGACGAGTCTCGGGCGAAAAGGAGCGAAAACGAGGCAAAACGGCGCGAAAAGGGGCAACACTGCCCTCGGTCACGGTCAGACGCATTACGCATCACGGCCGTGACGAGGGGCAGCTCTTGGTTTAAATGGACGCTGGTGACGGTCACGGCCGTGACGCTTAATGCGTCTGGCCGTGACGCTAGGCAGAGAACCACGCTGGTGATGGTCACGGCCGTGACGCTTAATGCGTCTGGCCGTGACTCGAGACAGAGCACCCCACCGATGATGGTCACGGCCGTGACCTATGATGCACTTGGCCGTGACCTTGGGCAGAAAAGGCGAGACGCGAGCGATGTTGGTCACGGCCGTGACGGCCCATGTCCCAGGCCGTGACCGACTCGGGAATCAGTACAAAAAGCCCAAATTCGACCCAGAAACGGGAGAACTCACCAGAGATCAATTCTCAATCATCCAGAGACGAAATTAGGGCGAAAAGAACAGGATATCCCGTCCCGGAGCGCAAGAGATGGATCAACGAAGAATCCACGCCGAATTAACAAAGAACGAAGACCTTTCCCCGAGATCACCCCAGATTCATCAGTAGGAAAGATCATGAGTTCTTCGGCTTTATCTATCAATTCTCTCGTAGTTTTTCCCTTTATTATGAGTAGCTAAATCCCGTTGTGTTTGGGATTAGATGAACGCTAGGATAATTCGTAGTTAAGACATATATTATCGTGACTTTGTGCTATTGACTATTTATCGTTCTATGAATATGTTTCGTTGCTTTAATATGTCTATGTGTTAAAGTGATTGCATGGAAAAACGTTTAGGGCGACAGCTAAGCAACGTTTAGGCCGTTCATAGAAGATAGGATTCGAGTATAGGGCGAAAGCAAATACTCGATCCTCGCGTTAGTAATTCGTGAATTTTAGATTCCCGCGAGCGTTTAGGGCGACAGCAAACTCGCGAGCGGGCAGGAAATTACTGCGATTTAGTCTTAAACACTTAGGAGCGATTTTATTGTCTTAGCCGTAAATACCTAGCGGGATTCGAATCCCGAGCACGTCTTTATCATCTGAAAACTCTCACATCAGTTAGTCGCATTCTTTGAATTTCTGATTGAATTAGGAGTGGTCTGTTAGGTTGAGTCGTCAAACAATTTGCGTATTTTCTTTAGGCTAAATATCGAGTCGATTAGGTCATTACTAGTACTTGATTTATTCCTGGTGTTCGATACTCGTTTACTCACTTTACTGCACTACAAACGATGGGTTCACTGCCTATCGCACGTTGGTGATAGTAATTAGGTTTACGTTTTATTTTATCACTTGTCGCACTTTCATCACTCACTACGTGTCGATCAAGTTTTTGGCGCCGTTGCCGGGGAATCAATTGATATTAGGAACACCGTAGTTCGGTACTTTAGCCACTGTGATTTCGATGTTTTCTTTGCATTCACTGTTTGCGTTATTTGTGTTATTTGCACTAGTTGTTTTCTTCCGTCGTTATTGATTTCGTATTCTTATTCGGCGTATTTGTTTGCTTTTTCGCTAATTTTTATTTCTTACTCATTGTAGTCACGATTCAGCGGTGAATGACCCGAAGCCATCCATCGGGTCCCATCGTTGACGCAGACCCGGATTTGAGCGAAAGTTGCGAAGGAAGCTTAAGTACAACATCGAAGGAGTTTCCACCAGCTCACAGGATCCTTTAGTTTGTTATTCAAAGGATAGTTCGCAGGAGTCAACCTTAAACTCTCGTGTAGAGGCATCCGTAGACAGCCCAAACACGGAAGTAGACATGGCGGACCACCGAGTGCCCGTCCATAACATTCCCGAGGAGGAACCATCACTTCAGGACCTCCTCAAGAATGCCATGCTAGGCGGTACGGAGTCGGCGATTGTCATCCCGCCGATCGAGAACAACAACTTTGAACTGAAGCACTCTTGGCTTCAGATGATTTTCCAGACGGCCCAGTTCGAGGGCAACCCCGATGACGATCCTTACTCCCATTTGAAGGCGTTTTTGACGGTCACCGACACCATCAAAATCAATGGTGTTCCGAGCGACGCGATTAAGCTCATGTTGTTCCCGTTCTTGCTTAAGTTCAGAGCGAGGGATTGGTTGGATATGTTGCCACCAAGATCGATCACCACCTGGGAGGAGATGCGAGCCGCCTTCATCAACCACTACTTCCCATTAACGAAGGTGCTACGGTTGAAGACGGAGATTTCTTTATTCCACCAGAAAGACTCAGAGAATCTTTACGAGGTGTGGGAGCGTTATAGGGCGCTACTAAAGAGGTGTCCACAGCACGGAATGTCGAAGGCAGCCCAGATCAACAGGTTCCACGAGGGGCTCAACGATCAGACGGTCCATATGTTAGACGGAGCCGCAGGAGGAGGACTCGTGAAGCTCAACGCGACCGACGCTTGGAACCTCATTGAGGACTACTCGAGGAACAGTTTCATGAGGGGAAATACCAGGATGAAGACGACAGGCGTATTTGGAGTGCGCGAGGAGACGGCCACTAACGCTAAGATCGAGGCGCTCCAGCAACAACTCGCCTCGACGAACTCTCAGTTGCATATAGTGATTGGTGCATTGCTTCCCAAGTCCGGGCAGACTCAGCCCGTGAACGCCGTGGCCACTACCACACCGACGCAGCACACCCCTTATGTGCCCTTGTGCGGAATTTGCGGGGCAGCCCACGAGACCTCAGAATGCCAGCTTGGCCAGCCACATGAGCATGTTGATTACATGGGCAATTATCAAGGTGGCCAGCGAAGTTTCCAGCCTCAGGCACATCCTAACTTGGCGTACGGGAATCAGAACCATCAGAGCCAAGGACCACCAGGATTTCAGCCCCGACCTTCCGGATTCCAAAACGAACCGCCACGACAATACCAGAACGCGCCCGCGGGAGGATCCGACGACATGAGGGAGATGAAGGACATGATGAAGACACTCCTCACGATTTCAGTAGCACCACAGCGGCCCACGAGAGCCGTATGACGAAGATGGAGGAGTATATGGAAGCGAACGACTTGCGCGCTCAGAACACAGATGCCTCGCTCAAAAAGCTGGAGCAGCAAATGGGCCAGATGGCGAAGCAGTTGGCTGGGCGTACCCAGGGATCGCTCCCAAGCTACACCGAGCCGAATCCTAACGAGTACTGCAAGGCGGTAACGCTAAGAAATGGGCGAGAATTGCAAGAAGTGCCCGCCAAAAAGAAGGCCAAGGAGAATGCCAACTTTGAGAGCCACGACGAGCCCGAAGTTGAGGATATCAGGGGCGACGATGTCGAGAAGGCCGACGCTGAGAAGGAAAAGGCCGAGCCCGAGAAGGAAAAGGTGACGGAGATCCAGCGGCCACCAGTGAAGCCATACCAGCCAAAGATCCCATACCCGGCTTGACTGAAGAAGGACAAGAACGAGGCGCAGTTTGGTAAATTTATGGGTATGTGTAAGGAATTACATATTAACTTACCTTTTGTTGAAGCTATTACGCAGATACCCAGCTTCGCCAAGTTCTTGAAGGACTTGCTGACGAACAGAAGGAAGCTCGAACACGTCTCCACCGTCTGCCAACGAGGGGAGTGCTCGGCGATCCTCCAAAGCAAGATACCTAAGAAGCTAAAAGACCCAGGGAGTTTTACTATTCCCTGTCTCATAGGAGATTTAGTGATTGAGCGTGCGTTAGCAGACCTAGGCGCTAGTAGTAATCTTATGCCGTATTTTATGTTTAAGCGTTTAGGACTAGGCGAGCCACGACCCACTAGGATGAGCCTCCAATTAGCGGATAGGTCGTTAAAGTACCCTCGAGGTGTTATCGAGGATGTCTTAGTTAAAGTCGATAAGTTTGTGATTCCCGCAGATTTCGTTATCTTAGATATGGAGGAAGATGAAAATGTCCCCTTGATTTTAGGTAGACCATTCTTAGCCACGGGGGAGACCATGATAGACGTTAGGAACGGGACGTTAACCTTGACGGTAGATGGGGAAAAGGTTACCTTTGATATGGCCGACTCGATGAAAAAGAGTAGCGAACAGGATGATAAGTGTTATTTCTTAGACGTATTTGAGCACGACTTTCTCTTTTCCGTGCAAGGTCTATCACAGGTTGGTGATCCGGACATACACACGCTTATGGTCATCGACGAGTGTGGGGAGGAAGTCGACGAACCTGTTATATCCATCGATGAGAGCAGCGAAGAGGACAAGGAAAAAAGCTCGGTTGAGGAGCCACCGGTCCTGGAGTTGAAGCCGCTGCCCGACCACCTCGAGTACGCTTTCCTTAGCAGCAATGGAGGGCTACCGGTCATCATTTCGTCAAGCCTCGACGACGGGCAGAAGGGCCAGCTCTTAGACGTATTAAAGGCGCACAAGAAGGCCTTGGCATGAAAGATATCCGACATAAGAGGTATCAATCCGAGCTACTGCACGCACAAGATCCCCATGGAGGACGACTTCAAGCCGGTCGCTCAACGTCAAAGGCGCCTCAACCCTAACATGAAGGACGTGGTAAAGAAGGAGGTGATCAAATTGCTAGACGCAGGGATGATCTATCCCATTTCAGACAGCGCATGGGTCAGCCCGGTCCAAGTAGTTCCAAAGAAAGGAGGCATGACGGTCGTCACCAACGACAAGAACGAACTGATCCCGACAAGGACCGTGACCGGATGGCGTGTCTGCATCGACTACAGGAAGTTGAACGATGCCACGCGAAAGGATCATTTCCCTTTACCATTTATTGATCAAATGCTAGAAAAGTTAGCGGGTCACTCATTTTATTGTTTCCTTGATGGTTTGTCAGGTTATCTGCAGATCCCCATAGCACCCGAGGACCAGGAGAAGACGACGTTTACGTGCCCGTTCGGAACGTTCGCGTACCGAAGGATGCCATTCGGATTATGCAATGCCCCAGCCACCTTCCAGCGATGCATGATGGCCATATTCGACGAACTGGTAGGTGAGGTAATGGAGGTATTTATGGACGATTTCTCTGTTTTCGGTTCGTCGTTTGAAGCATGCTTGTCAAATCAGAAGCTCGTACTCGCACGATGCGAGGAAACGAACTTAGCACTTAATTGGGAGAAGTGCCATTTTATGGTTCGAGAGGGTATAGTTCTCGGTCACAAGATTTCCTCAAAAGGAATCGAAGTGGACCGAGCTAAGTTAGAAACTATAGAGAAATTGCCTGTTCCCTCGAACGTGAAGTCGATTAGAAGCTTCCTAGGACATGCGGGATTTTATCGTAGGTTTATCAAAGATTTTTCTAAAATTGCACGTCCTATGTCTAGGTTGTTAGAGAAAGATGCCCCGTTTGATTTTAATGATGAATGCCTGCATGCTTTCAATCTGCTTAAGGAAAGACTTATTGCCGCACCTATTATGGTCGCCCCCGACTGGGGGCTGCCCTTTGAACTAATGTGTGATGCTAGTGACTATGCAGTTGGGGCCGTGCTAGGGCAGCGTAAAGACAACCACTTCAGGCCGATCTACTACGCGAGTAAGACGCTAGACGCTAGACGCAGCCCAGACAAATTACACGACCACCGAAAAGGAGCTGTTGGCCGTCGTGTTCGCTTTCGACAAGTTCAGGTCATATCTAATCCTATCTAAAGTTATCGTTTTTACTGACCACTCTGCTCTTATGTACTTGTTAGCAAAGCCCGATGCCAAGCCACGGCTAATTAGGTGGATCCTACTGCTGCAAGAGTTCGACATCGAGATCCGCGATAAGAAAGGTGCAGAGAACTTAGCGGCGGACCACCTCTCTCGATTGGAGGAGTCCGAAATATATCAGAAGGACGAAAGGGCGATACACGACCGGTTCCCTGACGAGCACCTCTATGCGATACATGTGGTAAGTGACGACACCCCTTGGTTTGCAGATTATGCTAACTATCTTGTTGCAAGGGTTCTACCAAAGGAGTACACGAGTCAGCAAAAGAAGAAATTCTTTTCTGAGTTGAGGTACTACTTTTGGGAAGACCCGTATCTTTTCAGGCGATGTGCAGACCAGGTAATACGACGATGCGTGGCTGCCCCGGAATCGACGCAGATCCTTAGGCATTGCCACAACGGACCGACCGGAGGACATTATGCAGCAAATCGTACCGCTCAGAAGGTGTTGGATAGCGGATTCTATTGGCCCACGATCTTCAAGGACGCCCAAAGGTACGTTGACACTTGTGATCAGTGTCAGCGCGCAGGTAATCTCTCGAAACGCGACGAAATGCCCCAGAACTTCATCTTAGTTTGTGAAATTTTCGATGTATGGGGTATAGACTTTATGGGTCCATTTCCTAGCTCGTACAACAATAAGTACATCCTAGTTGCCGTTGATTATGTGTCTAAGTGGGCCGAGGCGCAAGCCTTACCCACGAACGATGCTAGGGTAGTCGTTAGATTTTTACGAGCGTTATTTTCACGTTTTGGGGCACCTAGATGCATCATTAGTGATAGAGGCACTCACTTTTGTAACACCCAGTTTGCACGCACGTTTGAACGTTACGGTGTTAAACATAGCCTATCCACCCCGTAGCACCCCCAAGCTAGTGGTCAAGTCGAAGTAGTGAATCGCGAGTTGAAACGCATTCTAGAGAAGACCATAGAGGGAAACCGTAGGGAGTGGGCGAACAAGTTGAATGATGCACTCTGGGCATATAGGACTGCGTATAAGACTCCAATAGGCACCACACCATATAGATTAGTCTATGGAAAAGCATGCATCTTCCCGTAGAAATAGAGCATAAGGCATATTGGGCTATCAAGTCCTTGGATCTTGATTTGGGGAACGCCGGCGGAAAGCGGCAACTCCAAATCAACGAGTTAGACGAGTGGCGTTTATCGGCTTACGATAACGCCCGCATGTACAAGGAACGCTCCAAAGCCTATCATGATAAAAGGTTAGGCAAAGGCGAGAGTTTCAGGAAGGGGACCAAGTCCTTCTTTTTAACTCTCGACTTAGGCTTTTTCCTGGCAAGCTTAGATCACGTTGGTCAGGACCGTTCACTGTTACCCGTGTTTTCCCTTATGGTACTGTTGAGATTTCAGGTATGGAGCAGGGTACGTTTAAGGTGAACGGCCATAGGTTGAAGCACTATCTCGCAGGCGAGGAAGACGCGACCGAGAGGGAAGTGCTGTACTTGGACATCTAGACGTAAGCGAACGAAACGACGTCCGGCTAAAGACGGTAAAGTAAGCGCTTCTTGGGGGGCAACCCAGGTATTTTCATTTATGTCTTAGGTATAGCCTTAGTCAAAAAAAAAAATTAAGAGTCACGGCCAACTGCTTAAGCAGTCACGGCCGTGACGAGCTAGCGAGGAACCCTCTGCCTCGCGTCACGGCCGGGCGCTTAAGCTGTCACGGCCGTGACACTCCACAGAGGCATACGCTGCCTTGTGTCACGGCCAACGGCTTAGGTCGTCACGGCCTTGACGTCGTTTTTTTAAAAAAAAATAAATAAATAAATAAAAAAATAAAAATTAATAAAAAAAAAAAATCGCCCGCTTTTGTCACGGCTCGTGACATTAATGTCACGGCCGTGACTAGCGGCAGAAGAGGCCGCTGCCGATGGTCACGGTCAAGACCTATATAGGTCACGGCCGTGACCTAGGCGATTTTCAGTTATAAAAAAGCATTTTTTCCTTTCTTCCCCATTTCCTCCTCTCTCTTCTCTCCCTCCTCTCCCTCTCGCCCCTCCCTTCACCCTCACCACCTTCGACCTCCTCCCACCAACGCCGCCGACCGCCACCGCCGTCCTCCCACCTCCGGCGACACCCAAAAAACCCAAATTCCCCCTTCAATTTCGTTAAAAATCCAAGGTACTATGGGTAAAAGTCGATCCTCAGCCTCACGTGATCCCGCCTCGCGTTCGCCCGTTCGTCAAAGGCGACGCGGGCCCCCGCCGACACTGCTAGAAGCCATGGGCCAGTTCACTGACGAGGCCCAGGCGGCACTATACACCCGGCTGAAGGGAATGGAGTTCATCGCCATGGACCAGATCGATCACGACACATTGGCGAAGTACCACATCGACCATCAGGTCGCTCAGTACTTCTCACTCAGCGGATGGAACACCTTCCTGGCCATCGACGAACCAGCATACAAGGAACTCACCTTGGAGTTCCTTGCCACATTCTCCTTCGACGAACACGGCGACCGCACAATCAGATTTCGGGCGTTCAACGAAGATCATATAGTGAGGGCCGACAATGTGTGCCATGCCCTTGGAGTCCCTGAGCCCCGCCACCGATCCTTCGCGACCTTCTTCGATACACCAGAAGGACAACGGGGGTGCTGGGCTGAAATCGCTCGACCTGGCGAGCCGGAATACAGCGCAAGGACGTCGAAGGCATCTGCGCTACGGAGCCCAGGACTACGCTATATTCACCGCCTACTGACGACCTCGCTTACACCGAGGGGTGACTCACATGGAGCAGTCACCCTCCGCGACCTGTACTACCTGATCCAGCTACACCGAGGCGAACGGATAAATTTAGGGATGGCGGTGTCCCACGCCTTCAGTGCTCAGGCGGAAGCACGACCCCATGGCAAGATCGCCGTCGGCCCACTGATCACCAAGGTAATCAAAGGATTACGCTACTGGCCGGCGAATGCACCCGAGATGGAGGTAGTAGGCGGGCGTCACCCAGTGAACGAGGATACGCTGGTGAAGATGAAGATGCTCGTGAAGGCGCCCACCTGGACTCGCGCCAACAAGGTGTATATCTGGCACGAGATGTATCGCGGCCAGACCGACCAAGGAGCCGTCCCCGACGACCAGCTCTACCTCGACGGCCCACACCCACTGGAGACGGACACGACGACTACAAGGCCCTCATTTTCCTCTGGCTACCATCAGGGCGAATCATCCGGCGTCGCCCCGTACGCTTCAACGGCGGACCTCGAAGCACTGCGCCAGGACATGATGCGCATGAACGACGACTCGCTAAGAGGGACGACGAGCTCCGGCGCTACAACGAAGAGACTCGGCGCCGACAGGAAGAGTACGAGCGCCAGAACGAGGAAGCCCACCGCCGTTACGACGCAGAGCTCGAGCGCTACAACCAGGCTCTTCAAACCATGGACACGGCGCTCAAGTATTCCCAGCAGTCGATGGCTTTCCTGCGCCCGAGGCCACCATCACCACCGCCACCGCCGCCACCTTAGGAATTTCTTCTTTTACTTCTTATTGACATTTCGTGTTTGAGTAGTCGCGTGTGTTTTGAATTTATTTCCACCTCTACGCTTATAACTATGTTTATAGTTAATCTATGACTACTCTATTTTATGCCTATTTATCTCTCTAGCTAGCGCATGGAAACGCATAACGGCTTACAACGCTTAACGGATAACAACACGACCGCCCCGCGCTAAACCGACTACCTCACGAGCACGTCCCTTATTCGTCAGGGGAGTCACGCTTCTTTTTAACTCTTTTCCCCTTCCTTTTATTTTTACGTTGAGGACAACGTCTGACTTAAGTGTGGGGAGGGGAATTTTAAATTTTTATGACGTGTCTGTGAGTCGTTGAGTTCGTTGGAAAGGCATGAATTACTGAATCAGGCATGATTGTTTGCGCTTATCTCGAGTTGGTCTGCATTCTATGAAATTATGTGAGCAATTAGGACATGCATGACTGATTGAATCTTATCTGCCTGAATAGATATAGCACTGTTTTGAGAGATCCGTACACATAACCCTGTTTCGTGTGAGAGTTTGAGCCTGACGAGCTTACGCTCATTTTTCTTGGTTGTGTGACGTGCCTAGTCTATATCTCTCTAGAACTTGCCTGTCTGATGCGTGTTGAAAGTGTTTTGGTGTGCGAGTGTGAAAATGATGAGGGCATTAGGAATCAAGTCCAGGGCCAAAATTTTCTTAACCATGACGAACCCCATTAGTTAGCCCCGTTGAGCCTGAGCCTATTCGTTGCTTACCTCATATGTTATAGAAGCCACTGACCCGAATAAGCCCCGTAGATTTTATGAGCCTGAGTTGATTAGAATAGAGCAGAAGTCGAACGTGAGAGTTACTATTTCAGTGTATGATTTGATGTTCTTCTCTGCTATTCATGAAATGACTCGTCCCTTACTTGACCGTTTTCTGAAATGACCCGATCTCTTGCATAAGCCTGCCCATAACCCTTTGGCAAGATATAGGTCTCGGTAATAAGTATCCCTAGGCACACGGCATTCGCTGTGACGATGTATTCTTTGCGACAAAAGCCGAACCTTGATGTTTTAGGGAATAAGGGCAGTGCATAAAAGTAGAGCGTGACTAAGGTGGGCAGAAAATGAAAGGGAACTGAGTTGAGAGGGTCGAGCAGAAAAGTCTAGGATTTCGGAGCGAGAACGTCGAGTCTTATGTTGGGCTGTGACTGTCTGTTTGATCATGCTGTGCTCTTTGAAAATTTTTGATCACGTGTCCTAGCTCTAAGATTAAGTGTTCATTACTTATGCTTGCCGCTTCATGATTGTTCGACCCGTTTTTCCCAAAAAGACCCTCAGATTTATACTTGCCGCTTTGAATAGTCGAGATGCGATTAACTTGCAAGTTTATGGTAGGGGTTGGACTAGTGCACGAATTGAGCGACTCATCATATACTAGCCTATACACTTGAGTGATTTGAGTGAATCCTTGGAGGTATGAGTCTCGATTAGCAGTGCGAAGAAAATTCAGGACGACGAGTGCAAGTCATTAGTGTAATGTCCGTGATTGTTTGCTTGATTCCTTTTGTGCTTTCTAGCTTTGATGATAAATTGCGAACAATCGTGCCGTTATCCTAGTTTGATGCCTTACCTGATTTCTAATTTACTTGAGGACAAGCAAATGCTTAAGTGTGGGGAGGTTTGATAAACGCATTTCAATGCGTTTATCGTACTATTTATTCGGGGTATAATAGAACTTTAGCAATTAAATTATGCATTTATTCGATATATTTACACTTATTTTATTGTTGAAGGAGCTTAGGACGAGTCTCGGGCGAAAAGGAGCGAAAACGAGGCAAAACGGCGCGAAAAGGGGCAACACTGCCCTCGGTCACAACGCATTACGCGTCACGGCCGTGACGAGGGGCAGCTCTTGGTTTAAATGGACGCTGGTGACGGTCACGGCCGTGACGCTTAATGCGTCTGGCCGTGATGCTAGGCAGAGAACCACGCTGGTGATGGTCACGGCCGTGACTCGAGAAAGAGCACCCCACCGATGATGGTCACGGCCGTGACCTATGATGCACTTGGCCGTGACCTTGGGCAGAAAAGGCGAGACGCGAGCGATGTTGGTCACGGCCGTGACGGCCCATGTCCCAGGCCGTGACCGACTCGGGAATCAGTATAAAAAGCCCAAATTCGACCCAGAAACGGGAGAACTCACCAGAGATCAATTCCCAATCATCCAGAGACGAAATTAGGGCGAAAAGAACATGATATCCCGTCCCGGAGCGCAAGAGACGGATCAACGAAGAATCCACGCCGAATTAACAAAGAACGAAGACCTTTCCCCGAGATCACCCCAGATTCATCAGTAGGAAAGATCATGAGTTCTTCGGCTTTATCTTTCAATTCTCTCGTAGTTTTTCCCTTTATTATGAGTAGCTAAATCCCGTTGTGTTTGGGATTAGATGAACGCTAGGATAATTCGTAGTTAAGACATATATTATCGTGACTTTGTGCTATTGACTATTTATCGTTCTATGAATATGTTTCGTTGCTTTAATATGTCTATGTGTTAAAGTGATTGCATGGAAAAACGTTTAGGGCGACAGCTAAACAACGTTTAGGCCGTTCATAGAAGATAGGATTCGAGTATAGGGCGAAAGCAAATACTCGATCCTCGCGTTAGTAATTCGTGAATTTTAGATTCCCGCGAGCGTTTAGGGCGATAGAAAACTCGCGAGCGGGCAGGAAATTACTGCGATTTAGTCGTAAACACTTAGGAGCGATTTTATTGTCTTAGCCGTAAATACCTAGCGGGATTCGAATCCCGAGCACGTCTTTATTATCTGAAAACTCTCACATCAGTTAGTCGCATTCTTTGAATTTCTGATTGAATTAGGAGTTGTCTGTTAGGTTGAGTCGTCAAACAATTTGCGTATTTTCTTTAGGCTAAATATCGAGTCGATTAGGTCATTACTAGTACTTGATTTATTCCTGGTGTTCGATACTCGTTTACTCACTTTACTGCACTACAAACGATGGGTTCACTGCCTATCGCACGTTGGTGATAGTAATTAGGTTTACGTTTTATTTTATCACTTGTCGCACTTTCATCACTCACTACGTGTCGATCACATCTTTATTTGAATCGTACCCACCCCGACAATCTTCAGTGCTTGGTCGTTGCAGCTGTAGACATACCCTCCAAAGGTTGGCTCGTATTGATGAAATCATTCCCTTCTAGAGGTCATGTGGAAAGTAGCTGCTGAGTCCATGAGCCACACGTCGTTGAATCTTCCATTTTCAGTGATAGTGGTTGCGGCTTCACACACCAAGGCAATTCCATCGTCGGTAGTGTTGGCGACATTTCCTTGGACATTGGGATTTTTATTTAGAGCCCAACAATCTTTCTTCAGATGACCTTTCTTGCCACAGTGATAACATTTTATTGCCTTCTTATTTTTCATAACAAGGCTTTGCCGTTTTTGACTCCCACTTGGACCAGACTCTCCGGGTCTTGTTCGTTTTCGGCTTACATTTGGACCGTGTGCTCCCGATCTTGCCCTCGTCACCGTCAACGCTTTCGCCTGTTGGGACATTATCAACTTGTCTTCTTTGTTATTGCGTCGATTCTTCTTCGAGAACCGCAGCTGCAATATTATCGAAGATAAGTTTTCCCGCAGCTTGGTTGTTGCTTAGATTGATGACTAGTTGATCGTAGGAGTCTGGCAAGCTTTGCAGTAGAAGCTCAGCACGTTCACTTGGCTCTATTTTGTAGTCCAAGTCTTTAAGTTGAGAGAATAGAGTATTCAACTTGTTGATGTGCTCGGTCATTGAAGAAGATTCTTCCATTCGTAGATGATATAATTTTCCTTTCAGAAAAAATTCGGCTGTTAAGTGACTTGACTTGATACAACTTCTCAAGATGATCCCAAATTGCTTTTGCACTACTTTTCTCTTCGACGCTTGATAATATATCATCTGCTAATGTCAGATGAATATTAGCGATGGCCCTCCCGTCTATCTTCTTCCACTTGGCATCACTTGTCATTGTTGTTGGTTTGCCAGTGATCGCCTCCAGACAATTTTCTTTGAGTAAAATTGCCTTAATCCTCATTTTCCACAGTGAGTAGTTTCTCCCGTTGAATTTCTCAATTTCATTTTTAGCTGCCATTTTTTTCCCATGTCGCTATCGTCGGAGAAATTCAACATCTAGCCAAATAGTACTGATCAGATAATTTGCAGAAAAGGTAGCGACCAGCTTTCAAGACAAAATTACCCTTCTAAGTAAATTCCCAGATGAGATCTGGTGGGGTCACTATGTGTCCCGCTTGGCACCAGCCACCTAGACAGAACTTACTTACACAGTCTATTACCACGACTTGTCAAAAAACTCTTCCGTAACGATAAACCTTTTCGATATCCTTTCTGATGTGGAAGATCTGACAAAGCTGCAACCACAGAGCATAATCGGAATATCAATCAGGGCTGGCTCTGATACCACTTGTTGCAAAATGGACAGCGTAACGAAATTGGAAATGACTGTGAGGATAAATGGAACACGGGAATTTACGTGGAAAACCCCTTTTAACTTGGGGTAAAAAACCACGGGCGATGTAGAAATTTATTACTGGGTAAAAACAGAGATTACAACCTCTCAATCAAACACTCACTCTCTCTCTCTTTATAGTTGGAGCAAATACCGAACAAATCCTCTATTTTTTTTCTCTTTCTTTCTCCCTCTCTTTCTATTAATTTTTGGTGTATTTTTAGCTTAAGCCCCGTAGCCTATTTATAGGCAAGAACTTAGCTACAATTAGATCATTGCTTACATCATTTAATCAATATAATATTAATATAATTAAATATATATTATTATTATTGTTAATAAGGTAGGTGAAGTGGGTAGGTAGCAACCCCTTCCCATCACAAATCCTAGCGAAGGCGGGCGTCACATGCCTTTCGTTCATCGTTGTACCGAAACATAAGGTAGCATATGCATGCCCATTAGTGTTATGTTGATGTGTGAGGCACTGTAAAACACTGGCTTGTGGTAATGAAAACTTTTCATTAAAAAAAAAAAAACACAATAAAATGAAAATGCAAATAGAGAATATCTTATTCACATTCACATTAGATAATTGAAAACGATTTATCATTGTAGATGTGCTAGTAGACTTCCGAATTATTACCAATCATTCTAGACACCGACCGATTATCCATTCCAATTAAATTATTCACTAATAACAGCATTCATCGCCTTGTTTAACAAAATCAAACAGATCCATCCCTCCTAGTTAAATAAAAAAGTAATGCAAGGGCATCAATGACGCCCCTTGATAACATTGGAAACTCTCTCAAAGTTTAGACTGTACATTTCCGTGCTGAATTTGATCTCTTCCTTCTTGAAATGCGGCGCAACTCCTTTGAGTGTACCTAGCGACAGAACTCCGTAGAACAACTCTTCTTCTCCATCCGAATTACTTGTCAACGTCAGACTAAAAGAATAACCTTCATCCGCAATGAACCCGATAAATGTTAAAGATTTCGCGCCAGAAATACTGAGTGAGCATTTCGCCTAAAAGCTAAAGCTTGAAGGGGACTAGATCATATTTTACATTTATATAACTTATTCCCGACACATCCCCTCACAGTCGATTTATTTCCCATCTTGCCTTAGACATGGGATTTTTCTTAACGGATCCCATGACCTTTGTGCTAAGCTTTCGTATAGCCACTCCAGCTCAAAGGTTAAGCTTGAAGGGAGTGCATCGCAAATCTATATACTTATTTGCAAAAGAAATATATCGATACAAAAATCGTGTTTGGAACAGAAGAGGATAGTCTAACACCAGCTGTGAACATCTAATAGGAAAGATCCCATGGAATTTTTCTTAACGATGGAAGGCTTATTATTCTTAGTTACAAGAGCTCGGCAAAATGTTGGAACATGCAGTTGATAGAGCTTCTGTCAGTAGAATCACTACCTATATTAACAACAGCTTTACTCAAACTTCCGTAATGAAATTGAATACATAGGTCATACTTTGATATGCATGCCTGAAACTTGGATCCCAGCTCGGCAACAGATAGGCTGATTCTTTTATATACTTGGCACCCATCTATATACTACACAAATACTTTGATATGACCAAGCAACACCATGCTATTTTAATTTCTTTTAGCATGTCTATATCGATGCATATGGCAAGAGGGATAACAAATAGTGCATTTCTGTTCAAGGTAGAGTTTGAGAAGTTGGCTCAGACTAGAAAGCTTTATTATCCATATTTCATGAAACCACTGAACCAAAATTACGAAACCATGTCTGTTACTAACGGTCTCAGTTGGCCTAACAGGAGTTAAAAGCTAATGCATCAGAGACTGCCAAAAGTTGTAATTGCTCATCACTACTTCCTTACACTTGCGCTTCTCTTCCATAAGAAGCTTTTGGTCATGCGTATGTTGTTCGTCGCTCGAAGATCTGCAGAGAAAACAAATCCTTGGTGAACGTTTCTAATGAGAAGTGCACATCGAAACGAATCAAGGTAAAAAGAAAGTGGCGTGCGTGCCTAAGAGAGGCCAGTTCACTTTTCAGCTCCTGTACTTTTTGCATGAGACTGTCATTCTCACTTTTCAACTACTGTGTCAATTCTCTAGCCGCTGCACATAGTAATGGCATATCAACATAAGCATCTAAAAGATGAAAATTATGCAACGTTTTCGCAACGTATAGCAGCAGAAAATTCAGTGAGCCGTATCCGCACATGCAAGCGTAGAAACCACCTTGAGCTTGGTATACTCGTCGAAAAGCTTATCATAAAGTGCCTCCATCTTGAAAATTTAAAACGAATTAGGTTAAAAGACGAACAAATTAAGTAACCAACCACAGAGATAACTGCAAAAATTAGAGATTGCACATAAACACGAAAGAAAGAGATCATCGAAACGAGAGTTGACTGGTCGAACTTTTCTCGGATCTCCTAGAGTTTTTCATTATCATTGGCTTCCGTCGCTACTTTTGCCTCAGTTCGTCGCGTCACATTTTATATATTCCTAACATCAGAAAAACGCCCGTGTTAAAATTCAAGATGTAGAACATAGAGAAAGCTTTGTATCGATTGGAATGGCTCATTTTTTATTGCACGCTGCCAAGACTGTCCTGAACCGCAAGAGGACGGGTCGGGGTAAGAAATTAATGACGTTGGCCAAGTTAATGGAGTCGTTGGCTTGATCTTTGCTACTCGAAGTTTGACTCAATTATGATATGCGATTGGTTGGCTTGATCACAGCTAAAATTACTTTATGATCATTAATGATAATTACTACTATGAGCAAGTAGTATAAATATGAGAATAGTTCCTATTATTAAGTATGGAATAAAATATTGGAAGGTGCTATGGTGTGAGTTAGCAATGCTATGATAACAGTTTGTCACTCTTGGTTTGAAAAAGAAAAAGCAAAACTATGCGTCTTATTATTGGTCCATGTGTTTGGCACGTGTTTCTCAACGCATATCTCCCCTTAAACAATACCAATATTTTACTGCAAAGTAACCAAGGAATAATCACTCGGTCTTCTCGTTGTCAGCAAACATTAATGAAATATGGTGAAACTTAAATAAAATCATTTTTTAATTTTAAATTCAGCAACCATAAATTTATGTACTTTAACATTTAAATCGACTGCACCGGCCTTGATCGATTTAATTTTCATGGTGCTTGTTTGGACACTGGGATCGCTGATAAAGCAATTTGTTACTGTAACTGTTTTTGTAACTGTTTTCGCATCGGTTGAGATCACTTATTCCACTGTTGTATTCCACTCCGTATTCCAACGAACGAAATTCGTTACACCTCCACCCATCAAGTGTTAAAACACCCGTAAACATCATTACATCTATGAATTTCATTACAACAAGTGTTTAAACAAGAAAAAAACTCATTATTACGTAGTTGAGTTTTTAATATGGTGTAGAAAAAATTAGTATTATATATTAAAATAGAAAAATATGTAATAATGGTTTTTTTTCTTGTTTAAACACTTGTTGTAATGAAATTCATAGGTGTTTTAACACTTGACGGGGGGAGGTGTAACGAATTTCGTTCGTTGGAATACGGAGTGGAATACAAAAGTGGAATAGGTGATCTCAACCGTTTCGTATTGTATCATTTTTTCATCACCTTATTCTCAATTACATAGCAGTCATTTACTCATCATTATCATAAGATCATGTTTTATAATGGCTGAATGAGGTAACCTCGTATGCATACCATTTGTGAAGGTAAATATAATATTTACGCCTTGATATTTACATTCTACATCATCCTCTATTTATACAAGTATTCTAAAATAATGCAATCCCATAATTGTCGCTTATCATAAAGTAATCAATGACTAATCAAGGAGAGCATATCAATGCTTGATTTACACCATTAGCCCCCCTGAAGCAAGAGGTGGGATGAGGACCATCTCGTAGCTTGTCTCGAAAAAATTCAAAGAGCGGAGGACGAAGAGCTTTAGTAAAAAATATCTGCGATATGTAAGTCAATGGATATGTACTCTGTGCGTAGCCTTTTATTTGAAACAAGTTTATGAACAAAGTGAAAATCAATATCGATGTGCTTCGCCCGCATGTGAGCACTCGGATTTTGACTTAGAAAAAGTGCACTATTGTTGGAGTATAAAGCAGGACAAGACATCGGTTTGATATGGAGCTCTCGAAGAAACTGAAGAACGTATACAATTTCTGAGGCTGCTTTTGCAAGAGCCCGATATTCGGATTCACATCTTGAACGAGAAATTGTGTGTTGTTTTTTTAGCACTCCAAGAGACTAGATCGCCACCAAGAAAAATTAAATATCCATAAGTAGATCGTATTGTTTCCACACAACGCGCCCAATCAGCGTTGGAATATGCATTGAGAGTCGATGAAGAGCCACAAATAAAGGATAAACCCTAAGCTGGCGTACCCTTCACGTATCGAATAATTCGCTTACTGCCTGAAAATGTTCAGCAGTAGGATTCTACAAATGTTGGCTGACCAAATTCACGACAAATGACAAATCATGGCATTTAACTGTAAGATATTGGAGAGCTCCAACCAATGATCGATATAAAGTAGGATCATCATACGCCTTTCCATCAGTAGAAAGCTGACAACCTGCAAGTAGTGGAGTAGAAACTGGTTTGGCGTCTTCCAAAGATGCCCGCTGAAGAATATCATGAGCATATTTTGCCTGATTAAGAAAAATGTCGGACGAAGTATAAGAAACCTCAAGGCCTAAGAAATAATTTAGTTTTCCTAGGTCCTTGATGGCGAACTCCTTACGTAGGCGGACGATGAAGGAATTCAGACTAGCTGTCGAGTTTCCTTTCAGAATTAAATCATCAACATATACCAAAAGATATGAAATTAATGACCCGCGAATATAGATGAATAACGGCGAATCAGTCCGACTGGATATGAATCCAATGCTCAAGAGAAAGTCACCGAGTTGTTGAAACCAAGCACGCGGAGCTTGCTTTAAACCATGTACCGCCTTTTTAAGGCAGCAAACATGACTTGGATACTTGGCTTCCACAAATCCAGGCGGTTGCTCCATGAATACAGATTTAGATAAAATGCCATTGAGAAAGGCGTCCTTGACGTCTAACTGATGAAGAGACCAGTTATTCAGTACAACGATAAAGAGCACAACTCGAATGGTAGAAGACCTAATCACGGGAGTAAAGGTATGTGAATAATCAAAACCCGACAACTGTGTGAAACCTTGAGCAATAAGGCGGGCTTATGACGGTCAATCGATCCATCGACTAAAATTTGGTGAATACCCATTTAGATCACACAACATTTGCATTTGTAGGACGTGGAACAAGATTCCACGTCTGATTAGAGTGCAAAGCAGAAAGTTCTTCATTCATAGCGGCAATCCATTCAGGTCGTTTTAAAGCCGATTTGATCCAACGTGGTTCACTAACCATAGCAAGCACATTGAACAAGCTAGTGCAAGCATAATAGGTCAAAATTTTTCAGTTTAAAGATATTTGATCGAGCCCGAGTTTGCAAAGGGTGAGTAGAAACGATGGGTGGCGGCGCAACAAGCGGTTGTACTTGGGAAGATGGATCGATCAAGCTGTGTCGTTGTGTCAGATTCAATAACATGATCAACAACATTGTGATCGAGCGGATCGAGTAATAAAAATAAAACGAATATTGACGAGCTATCCTGCGCTCAACAGGCAAGTGTACCTATCGAAGATAGTATAGAAATTACGAGTATTCGAGTATCGAACCCAAGGGAACTATATACTTTGGAAAACGTCGTTTCAATATCCTAGTAGAAAATTCGATATTTTTTTGTTTTGGAAAGTAGAAAATACAGTAAACACTTAAATAAAAGCTAATAATTGTAATAAACGCGGTGACTTTTTTTTTAAGAAAACGTATTTGAGACTTCGAATCCCCTAGCTCAATCGAACGACAAACCAGTTATATATTTTAGCTTATTATTATACCATGAGGATTCTTAGAGCATGCGTACGAATTTATTCGACTAACGAAACTGCGCCTTATCACATAAAAATCGCAAATAACTAATCTATGAATTAAATAGCTGGGCAAGCTTCCCTAACTAGTCAACCACATATCGCATTAAAACACGATGAATCCCACTGTTAGATTTAATTCTAATCCGGCAGGGTAGTTCAACCTATCTCTAGCGATGAGTTTATTCCGCTCGTTTACGAGTGGTCTAATCGTTCGCCCGTCTCTCAAGCGTAGCGTACGATTTCCCGACAATTATTTGGACCACATAGACATAATCAAAACAATAACATAAATCGTAACCGAGTCATAATAAAAAGCATATCAATAATACGTTCAACATACGTACGATCTCGCTAGGGTTCATCTAATCTCAAATACTACGAGATTTAGCCACTCATATGAAACATTAACACAACGAGGAGCGTAAATAACAAAGAGAAAAACATGTTTCTTCCCTGAATTTTGGCTTCGCAGTTAATCCTTCGTTGAGGAGTTTTGTCGAACTGGTGGTGGGCGTCTCAGCTTCTCCTTTTCTTACGAGTCCTTTGCACTGCCCGCTCGCTACTCCTACGCCCGCAGCCCGTCACAACCGCAGCTGCCCACGAGTTAGCTCGCTACGTCCGTCTGTCAATCTCAGCTGCAGTCTCGGCTCGTGCTCCCAGCTCAGATCAGCCCTTCATCAGTCCCCGTGCACTCGGCTCGTAGCTGTTGCTTACACGCCCCCACTCATAGCCCAAGGATCAGCCTCGTGCTTCCATCGCCGATCAGCCCTGCCGCGTTGTACATGTATATGGATTCATCACCTCCAATCCTTGCACGTTGATCCTCTCCCCTCTCAACTACGACAGATTGCAGCAATTTATAGGAGATGAAGGGGCATCACAATCTCCATTAGACGGCTCAAAAACGGCGTGAGATTGCCGTTTCTTCCTTGAGCCTTGCGCTCGTTGATTCTTCTTCATCTTTTGTGTGCGTGTGTGTGCGTGTGGGTCTCCCTTGTTTTTCTTCTTTCTTCTTTGACGTGCGTGAGTGAGTATGTGTGTATAGAGTGTATCTATTTATCATAATAAAGGGCTTGGGCTTTTGTTTCTCTTGAGCTGATTTTAATTCTTGGGCCCAGTTGGTTTTTGGGCCGACCTTGGTCTTGAAGATCCTCGATTCTTTTCAAGTCCGTCGATTGTAGTTCTTTCTCCCATATCTGTCAAAATTCAAATATAAACGTAGTACGTATGTGATGTGAAACAATAATTAGGCAGGCTAATTAAGGAAATAATTAGCATATTATTAAGAGAACTTAGTAAAAAATATGAGTTTTCTTGAAAAAAAGTTCGATTGTGAAGGAGACTTCTAGGGAGCTCCAACACACTTTAGGGAGCTAACAACAGGAAATAAGGGTTTTAGGGACCTCCAAGAGACTTTAAGGACGTAGCGCTCATACTAGGGAACTATTTTGGGACCTATTGGGCTAAGCAGGTCCTGTCATCCCGAGGAAGCGTCGTGAGGAAGCTTCACCAAACGGTCAGAAGTCTGAAAGGACGTCTGAGTTGACACCACATGAAAAGTTGACAGCCGCCTGTTGTCCCTGACAAGGCAGATCCTGTCCCGTCTCCAGCCGTTTGATGTCACTGACAGCACAGAAAAGCTGCTACCAGCTCCCTGCTCCTGACAGACAGTCCTGCACCTCACATTGTCCCAGAAGGTATTGTCATCAGGGATCCTAGGGCCGATGGGAAGCTCCTATAAAAGCCAATACTTGGCCATTTTCGCGAGAACAACCATTCTCAACATGAAAAACACTTCACATTTTCTCTCTCTCAATGTATTTATGAGCGAAAGTGAATATTAGTTGAGTGTGTAATTTATCAAAGTATAGTGAAATAGAGTTCCCGAGCGCCCGTGGACGTAGAATCCGCAAGGATTCAAACCACGTACATCATGTGTCCTTTCATTTACGTCCCAGATAGATCCCCAATGTCCCAAACAGGTCCCCAATACGTCCCAATACGTCTTAACCAATGTTGCAAAACTCGCTAGACACTAGTCGGGCGCCCGGTAGGGGCCTAGCGCCTAGGCGGTCTAGGCGGGGAGTAGGCGGTTTCTAGGCGGTAATTAGTCGGTATACCTATTTTTCATTTACTTTTTATTCTATATATCATTTATACAAATATTAACATGGATGCCACATTTACGTTATTAATTGTTTGAGGAGGAAAGGCCCAGACTTTAAATTGAAGTTTTTATTAATAACGGGCCTGAAGTTACTTGAAAAATTTATTGCTTAATGGCCCAATTTAATAACCGACCGGCGCTATACTTCTCTTCTCAATTTGGAGAAGTCTTGCTTGTCCCACACCGATTGTTTACTGTAAAGAAGTTGGGTAGGTTGCCTATATAACTAGATATCACCTTGACATCTATTCATATGTGCCTGCCACATTTAAAGTCTCTTTTATTCGAAGGACTAAAATAATAAACTTTTTGTATATAGTAACTTTTTTCAATAATGGAAAAAGAAAAATTTGGCCGATTATTCAGCTGATTACTAGGTTTAATCGGCCGATTAATCGGGTTAATCGGCCGATTAATCGGTTGGCCGAATAATGAGCCGATTAGGCTATATTCGCCGCGGTGGCTATCCGAGTAGCGCCTAGTCGGCCGCCTAGGCCGAGTTTTACAACAATGGTCTTAACACGTCCCGATACGTCCCCAACACGCCCCTAACATGACCCAACGTCCCAAACATGTCCTAAACAAGTCCCAATGTCCCAAACACGTCCATTCAGTTTCCTTACCAATAAGCACCATACGCACGCCCTGCAACTTTGTAATAATTAATTCTTCGGCTATATAAATTTACCCACACGTATAAATTTCGTTGATTGGGAGAGCCCCAAATCAGATGGCGTCGTCTGTGGGAAAATCCAGAGTTGAAGGCATGAGTGATTTTGCCTATATTATGCGAAGCTGTGCTTATCATTTTCTATTTCTTTTTTCTGCTTATTATTTCTGCTGGGACGAGACGAAACACCCAAAAGACTGTCAAAGTCAGAAGTGAACCGCGGAGGAAGACCTCCAGAAATTGCCAAACGTGTTGAGGAATGGCCAGGACCTGAAACACAGGCCCGAGATGATGAAGATGAGCCAGACGGTACAGATAAGTCATAAAGGGATCTCAGAACACCCAGACAGACCTCCACGAGTCCCGCTAGTGAGCCACCCCAGCGAAGGGAGTTGGGAGCTCCATAAGAAGGAAAGGAGCTGAGCCACGCTCGGAAAAAAGGGAAGACTGTAGGGCCAAAAAGAAGGGAACTTCGAGACCAACTCGCGGACCTCAAGCATGTTGGGTCAGGAACTCCGATAGAACATGAAAATATGGGGAGTTAAGCTTCCCGAGTCCGCATACTATTAAGCCCCAAGATGAGAAGCAAGTCGTCACGCAAAAGAAGAGAGAGCTGTAAAAAACCATGGACAAGGAAAGTTGTTGCTACGGCAGCACCACAGGAAACCTCAAGGATCTCAGCCAAGAACCCAACGGAGATTCACACCGCTATGCGAATCCAGAAGAGATCCTGACATCAGCCTGGGGACCTCCCGTGATGAGGAGGCCCTTAGCCGGAACTCCAAGATCCTTTAAATTTCATTCTCATTTATATTATCGATACCATGATAATATGACCAGCATACTAACAATTGTTGTCGTTTGAAGGATAAAATCGAATGACTCATCCTAGCGGCAAATTTGAGGGAGTTCATTGATCATGGCCTCGAGCAAGGTCCGAAGGTAACTAAAAAAGAGTCTGTAGGAACTGTGCCGACTAAAGGCAGAGAACGTCGCTTCCTCCAGATAGGGGCCAGTTCCATCTGGGACTCATCCTTGTCCAACAGAGCCCGAATCATGGGCCTGAGCATTTGAAGGACTTAGAGGCCCAGCCCCGCAATGGTGTACAAAGGTCACAGGGACCTCAAAACCTAGCTCCGTGCTGGCACACGAAGGTCTACAGAACCGAAAAGCCCAGCTCCGCGCTGGCAGGAAGACCCGAAACTCCACCTTCGGGACCTAAAAGCCCAGCCCCGCGCTGGTACGAAGATCTGAAGCTCCGCCTTCAGGATCTCCCAGCTTCACGCTGGCAAGAAGACTCGAAGCTCCACCTTCGGGAGCTAAAACTAGGGCTGTTAAAAATCGACCCGACCCGCCAACCCGGCACGAACCGCACCCGAAAATAGCAGGTTCGGGTTAGCATTTTTGACCTGTTTAAGTAAATGGGTAAACCCGAACCCAACCCAATTATTAAGTGGGTCAGGTTAGGGTTCGGATTTTCCACCCGAAATCAACCTAAAATCAACCCATTTAACCCGAATAATATATATTATTAAAATATTATTAATATAAATAAAATAAAAGGATTAACCCTGATTCTCTATCCACTCTCACGCTCAAAACTCGCAAAAAAATTGCATTAGTTCTCCTTTTTTAGTTTAATTTGGAGTTATAATTCTGTCAATTTTGTTATTTTCTTTTTTCTTTTTAATTTTAAACGGGTTGGCGGGTTGGCGGGTTGGGTTAGGGTTAAAGCAGGTTGGGTTTGGGTTTGATTTTTCAACCTGTTTAAGTAAACAGGTCAGGTTAGGGTTGAAGTTTTCAACCCGTTTATTAAACGGGTTGAACCCGAAGGTGACCCAACCCGACCTGTTTACCACCCCTACCTAAAACCCTAGCTCCGCACTGGTACGAAGACCTGAAGCTCCGCCTTCAGGACCTCCCAGCTCCGAACTGGCATGAAGACCCGAAGCCCCACATTAGGGACCTTCCAGCTCCTCGCTAGCACACGAAGGTCCCTGGAACCTAGAAGGAATCTCCAAGCTGACATTCAAAGATCCGCGAGAGATACAAGCCAAGCTCCTCGCTAGCACGCGAAGGTCCGTGGACCTAGAAGTCAGCTCCGCGCCGACTCTTGAAAAACAATGGGAGATAAAAGCCCAGTTCCATGCGGGCACATGAAGATCCACGGAAGACATCCCACGTTGACAAGGCTCTTAGCCGGAACTACAGTGCCCTCTAACTCACATTCTCATTTATATTATCAATACTTTAATAAGTGCACGCGTACTAACAACTGCTATCATTTGAAGGGTGAAAGCAGAGGGTCCATCCTAGCAAGACATCCGAGGAAGTTCGTTGACCATGGCCTCGAAAGGTTTGAAGGTTGCCAAGAAGGAGTCCGGGGGATCTGTGCCTACTAAAGGCAGATAACCCCCACCTCCTCTCGACAAAGGCTAGCTCCATTTAAGGCCCACATCACTAGCATAATAGGAGCTCAAGGCAAGGGAATTCCACTTCCCAACAAGAGCCCGAGAGTCTTAAACTCGTGCAAGGAGAGATCCAAGCTCCAGGGGATTGATGGGATAAGCTGGGAAATCTCCGGGGATCAGCAAAGCTCCGATCTTATTCCCTGTCCCACTTGGGGAGTACGGTGTGGAGCCCAAGCAACGAACGACCGTCAAAGCTCGAGCCCTGTCCGACTTCGTGCTGAAACTTTCAAAGGACCACAGAAGCAGCAGTGGAAGGTGTACATAGACGGATCTGAGAGCTACCGGAGATCTAGAGCCGGGGTCATCATCATTAACTGAGAGGAGGGGAACTCCATCTCGCCATTACTTTCAAATTCCAAGCCTCCAACAAGGAGCCCGAATACTAAGCGAGTTGGCGCTATAACCATGCACTTAAGCGAGCTGGCGCTATAACCACACATTTAATCGAGCTGGCGCTATAACCACGCGTTTAAGCGAGCTGGCGCTATAACCATGCATTTAAGCGAGCTGGCGCTATAACCACGCATTTAAGCGAGTGGGCGCTATAACCACGCATTTAAGCGAAGCTAGCGCTATAACCAGGGTAAACTAATGATGTATCTAAGGAATACCGCCTTCTTGGAATATAAATATTTTATTATATGAACGGTGTACCATATAATACAATCGATGCCAAAGGTCAACGGATTTGCGGTGTATAGGATGCCAAAGATAATATATCTGCGGTGTGATTTGATGCCAAGGTCGACGGACCTGCGGTGTACAAAACGTCAAAGATATTCCATCTGTGATGTGAATGATGCCTATAAGGGTGTACAAGATGCTGCCACTGACGGGTTGCTGTGTACAGGACATCAAAGGCTCTCAGTAAGCGTGCGACGTGAATGGTACCTAAAACAAAGTTGGCGCTATAACCAGGGTAAATCGATGAGGGGATCCCCAGGGTTATAATTTGTAAACCTAAGTGTCTACCCAGATACTGAACTCGCTAAGGATAAAGAGAGCCTAGTGCAAAGTGCCACCTGAGGACAATGACGACGGTCATTGCTACCGAGGGCATGAATTTGTACTTGGCTTACGAATTGATAAGCGAGCTAGCGCTATAACCTTGCGTTTAAGCGAGCTGGCGCTATAACCATGCCACAATAATGATGTTCCCAGAGGCATCCATCAGATCCCGCAATTGACAAAAGAACATATAATTTAGGAGAAAGGGAACTCCAATGAAACATGCGGACATGGGGAGTTAAGCTCCCCGAGTCCTTACCATCGTGTCTCGCAAGAAAAAAATGACAATATGTTTTACAGGCTATAACCACGATGAAAAATGAAGAGGTGTATACAAATAGGATGTCCAGGAGAGCTAGAAGCAATGTACAGCAGGACCTGAGGATATCCTCCAAGGCTCGTAGAGGAGCTCCGCCATCAGGTCCCTGTCAGGTCGCTGTTAGACCCCAAGGACGACGGATGGAACGACGATTATAAAACATAAGGAAAAAGGACCCCAACGAAGACACATAACACAGGGGAGTTAAGCTCCCTAGTACATTGCAGAAATATCGAGTAGGGATCTTCGAGGAGATGAAGGTGACGCGCGAGACGTTGGAGACATTGGCGCCGCAGCAAGCTGGAACGGAGGGTTCATAGGGGCCTGCAGATCCCCAGGGAAACATTCGAGAGAAGAAAACCCCAAAGAGCAAATGTGGCCTTAGTTCCCGCGGATCCAACACTCTAGCCTCCACTAATATAAACGCTGCATTAAAGGTACAAATTCCCTCAGAAAATGGGAGTCCTTCAGGTACGCTTAGCGTCGGTCCACGGCTAGGTCCTCTAGGAACTCCTTTCCAGCCACCATAGACGGGAGATGATGCTGAAAGAAGCAGGTACCTTCAGCCTCCGCCCCCACCAACTAGGCATCCCACTCTTCCTTCTCCTTAGGGAATGAGCTCCGCAGCTCCTCTTCGCACTGTTCCACGAGCAGGGCGTGCTCCTGTCTTTCTTTATTCATGGGAGCTCCGCAGTTCCCTCTTGCGCTGCTCCAGTGACTCGGCACGTCCCTCCTCCACCTTTTTGCGACTCGGATTCAATTTCTCGGGCTGCCTCCGCTTTGCGGCCAACAGCCCGACCTAAGCTTGTTCCAATTGGGTCCTCAAGATTTGATTACCTAAGCTCCAACTCCTGGACTAACGACTGTGCGGACGATACGGCAGCTACGTAGCCCACCACCTGGAAGAAGAAGCAAAACTTACGAAAAGAACGCCATAATGGACTAGAAGACAACGGAGGATGGCAAGCCAATTGCTCTATGTTCGCCTCCGCAGATCCCTGGGAGACGGCCCCCGATCGTCTGGGAGCACCAATGACTTATCATGATCATCTTTCCAACTATGTTCGGATGGTCCATGGAAGCAGGGGGCTCGACCACTGAGGTCCCTATAGATCCCGAAAGAAGCTCAGCACCTCGCCTCCTGGGGAAGACTAAAGGAATTCCCTTTTTGCTTTTCCTTTCTAAACTTTTTGACGAAGTTGTTTTCCTTTTGACACCCGAGGCAGGGCAGTGATGGGAACTTCTTGAGCTCCCATAACAGAAGAAAGAACCGAGAGAACATCCTCTGTTCCTTCAGAAGGACGAACCTCCTCGCGAACGTCCCTAGCCACCAGGACATAAAGGAGCAAGGAAGCTACAGAGGATGCACTGAGGAACTTGGGAACTATCCCGCTCATAAAATGCATCTTTCCAGAAACGGAGTAAGGGTTTTGGGGTGAGTCCTGGTAAGACCTACCTTGCGATTATATACTTCAATTACAGCATGCCTTTACGATTTTTTACTCTAATTCACTTTGTCCCAAATGCAAATTAGAGTTGGGGAGTGGTTGATGTGGAACAATATAAGCAGGCTAATTAAGGAAATAATTAGCTTACGATAATTATTAAGAGAACTTAGTAAAAAAATATGAGTTTCCTTGAAAAATACAAAGTTAGATTGTGAAGGAGACTTTTAGGGAGCTCTAACACACTTTAGGGAGCTAACAACAGGAAATAAGGGTTTTAGGGACCTCCAAGAGTCTTTAAGGACCTAACTTCATACTAGGGAACTATTTTGGGACCTATTGTGCTAAGCAGGTCCTGTCATCTCGAGGAAGCGTCGTGAGGAAGCTTCACCAAACGGTCAGAAGGTTGAAAGGACTGTGAGTTGACAGCACATGAAAAGCTGACAGCCGCCTGTTGTCCCTGACAGGGCAGATCCTGTCCCATCTCCAGCCGCCTGATGTCCCTGACAGCACAGAAAAGTTGCTACCAGCTCCATGCTCCTCACATTGTCTAGAAGGTCTTGTCATCAGGGATCCTAGGGCCGATGGAAAGCTCCTATAAAAGCCAACACTTGGCCATTTTCACGAGAACAACCATTCTCAACATGAAAAACACTTCACATTTTCTCTCTCTCAATGTATTCAACATTATCTTTCGATCTTTAGTATTTATGAGCGAAAGTGAATCTTAGTTGAGTGTGTAATTTATCAAAGTATAGTGAAATAGAGTTCCCGAGCATCCGTGGACCTAGAATCCGCAAGGATTCGAACCACGTGTATCATGTGTCCTTTCATTTACGTCCCAGATAGATCCCCAATGTCCCAAACAGGTCCCCAATACGTCCCAATACGTCTTAACACGTCCCGACACGTCCCGACACGTCCCGATACGTCCCCAACACGTCCCAGACACGTCCCCTAACATGACCCAACGTCCAAACACGTCCTAAACAAGTCCCAATGTCCCAAACACGTCCATTCAGTTTCCTTACCAATAAACCCTTACGCACGCCCTACAACTTTGTAATAATCAATTCTCCGGCTATATAATTCACCCACACGTATAAATTTCGTTGATTGGGAGAGCCCCATATCAGTAGGATATTCGATGGAAATTCCAAAATAACAACCGATAGTACGCTTTTACGGAGTATAAAACATGATATAAATTTCATTTATCAAATCTCCCCGCACTTAGGCATTTGCTTGCTCTCAAGCAAATAAAATATAAAGGCATAGAAACGGATAAAAATCATGTAACTTACCAATCAAGAACGAAATCACGTAGTAGATAATGCAAGTAAAGTTGGAAAGCATACATAAGTCAAACGACTAACCACACGATTTCCTTAGCAACCGCTTTATCAAAATTCGTACTTCACAAGGATTCACTCAAATCACTAAGTGTTTGGGGTAAATAATCAGTGAAGTCTCTCGGGTCATGCATAATATAATCTCTACCATAAGCTTGCAAGAGATTCGTAAATCTACCACTTTCAATGATCAAGTGTGAATGGGAAGGTCTTTACCGGGTTATAAAATGGATGAGATATGTAGGATATGCAAGGAATAAGCACAAACAGGATATGAGCTGTAGTCGTGTCAGAATCATGCCATCATCTCGAATACGCCAAAATCCGTCGTTCTTGTTCATCACTTCCTTTCTTTTGCATTCACCTTTTTTTTCCTTCACCAGGGTCCTTCTTCTCTCAACTTCTCGATCTAGGAAATGAATAATATGCTTTCGAGAGTAAAAGATTATCGGAGGAAGGGTTCTTAGACAATACATATGTTTTTTTCTCTCTTTTTTTATTTTTTTCCTTTTTTTCTATATAGTTTTTTTTCACTTTTTTCAATATTTTTTCTTTCTTTTTTTCTTTTTTTTTCTCGACGCTCAGCTCAGAAATTTATTACGGGTTGCGCTTCTTAAGTCCGGCATTCAACCTCCACTTCTACTATCGCTCCAATGGGTTTATTTCTGAAGGATTAATCAGGCCAGCAAATTATAGTTCGATTTCTTCAAATAAAAAGCTCAGGTTCAAAGTGGTTAACTACGGGGGCCAGTCGTGGTTGGATACTTTGGCTATGGACTGAATTCCTAATGCCTTCCTCATTTTCACGCAATCACACATTAAAGTAGTTTCAGAACATAATATACAGGCAAGTTCTGAAGAGAAATAAATTAAGCATGATTCACACAACCAAAGAAATGAGCAAAAAGCTCGTAGGCTCAAAAATCTTAGAAAAAAAGGGTTATGTGTACGAATCTCTCAAGTATCGCCAAGTTCACCATGTAAGAAAGAAGTAGACTACGCATATGTATCCTAATTACTCACAAAATTGCTAGCATAAAGTCATCCCGTGATCGATAAGAAACGTGATTTCTGAAAAACAAAATTCGTGCCTAATTACCGAAAGATTTTTTTACCAAAATCAAGTCATGCACCTATATAAGATGTTGGCATCAATTTCACAGAAATCCCCTCTCCACACTTAAGATTTACGTTGTCCTCAACCTAACAGTTATGTAAAAAAAGGACGAGGAAATAAATAGATAAACGAACTTCCCTGAATAGAGTCCGATGTGCATGCTTTGTACGGCTCCTCCACACACTTGACATTTTTAATTCCCTGCGATCATCGACAAACAAAATCATAAAAACTAAAAATGCGCATAGAAATAAAAGAAAAACATAGGATAGGCTTGGGGTGCCTCCCAAGTAGCGTTTCTTTAATGTCTTTTAGCTAGACATAGTTTGGTGATTTTTAGCTCCAGGTGGTATCGGGGAGGTGGAAGGTTTCTGTTTCGAGCAGCTCCATGTTACCGCCATAGTAATGCTTGAGTCGGTGCCCGTTCACCTTGAAGGTCCCACACATCTCTCGACAGCTCCGTACGGGAATACTCGGGTCACCGTGAATGGTCCAGACCATCTCGATTTCAGTTTACCAAGAAAAACAGCCGTAGGCGCAAGTTGTAAAGCAAGACCTGGTCACCTTCGTGGAATTCCCATTTCATGGTTTTACGATCATGATACAGCTTCGTATGCTTCTTGTAGAGGCGAGTATTTTCGTACGCCATCTACCTATCTGTAAGTTTCGCTTTTCACCTGCAAGATTCAAATCAAAATTTAGTTTTTTTAGCGTCCAATCGCATTGTGTTCTAGCTCGACGGGTAAATGACAAGATTTCCCGTGAACAAGTCTATAGGGAGTAGATCAGATAGGCGTCTTATATGCTATTCGGTTTGCCCATAAAGCATCGTTCAGCTTGTTCGGCCAATCCCGCCTATGGTGTTCCACGGTCTTCTCTAGTATGCGCTTCAGCTCCCTGTTTAAGACTTCCATTTGGCCGCTCGCTTGAGGATGGTATGCAGTAGTAAGACTATGTTCCACGCCGTATTTCTCGAACGGCCTTGCAAATTGGGTGTTACAGAAGTGCGTACCTTTATCGCTAATAATGCAACGAGGTGAACCAAACCGTGAAAATAAAGATTTCAAAAATTTAACGACTACCCTAGCATCATTAGTAGGTAGCGCTTGCACTTCTACCCGTTTTGATACATAATCAACTGCAACTAGGATATATCGATTCTTGAAAGATATCGGAAATAGACCCATAAAAGCGCCCCATACGTCAAAGATTTCACATACAAGAATGAAATTTTGAGGCATTTCTTTGCGCTGAGAGATATTACCTGTCCGTTGGCACCTATCACACATGTCTACATATCTTTGAGAGTCTTTGAAAATTGTGGGCTAGTAGAATCCACATTCTAGTACATTTTGTGCGGTTCGGTTGCCTCCGTAATGGCCTCTGCACGGTCCCGTGTGGCAATGTCCCAAGATATAGATTGTTTCGGGGAAGGTTATGCATCGCCTGATTATGTTATCCGCACAAATGCTAAATAGATAAGGATCATCCCAAAAGTAATACTTCAAGTCCGAGAAGAATTTCTTCCTCTGGTGACTCGTGTATCGGTATCCTAGCTACAAGATAGTTAGCAATATCTGCATACCATGGAAGTTCATCAGGTACCTCATGTATAGCATAAATGTGTTCGTCGGGAAAGTAGTCTCGAATCGTCTCCTCTTTTGTAACCCCGATGGGTGTCTCTTCTAGTCTCGACAAGTGGTCTGCGGCAAGATTCTCCTTTCACTTTTGGTCGCGAAACTCCACGTCAAATTCTTGGAGTAGTAGAATCCATCGGATCAGCCTCGGCTTTGCATCCGGCTTTGCAAAGACATGCTTAATGGTTGAATGATCCGTGTAGATGTGACCTTCGATAGGATAAGATATTGACGGAACTTGTCAATTGCAAACACGACTGCAAGCAATTCCTTCTCAGTGGTAGTATAATTCGATTGCGCCTCATTTAAAGTCTTGCTTGCGTCGTGTATCGGCTGTAAATATTTTTCCCGTCGCTGCCCCAAAAATGCACCTACTGCAAAATAACTGGCACCGCACATTAGTTCGAATGGTAGCCTCCAATCCAGGGCTACATGACAGGAGCATCAGCAAGCTTATCCTTGAGTAAAGCATTCATACAATCGATCGTAAACTCATAAGGTACATCTTTTTCTAGCAAGCGAGTTAAAGGTCTAGCAATTTAGAAAAATCTGTAATAAATCTAAATTGAGTGATTTGCTTATGGTGCCCAACTACCTTGAGCAAACACCGTGAGCACCATAAGCAAATCTCTCAATTTTTTGCAGTTTTTCGATTCTCAACGCCGTCAAAACCTCCGTAGACCCCCTCATATCAATTGTTAACCTAAGTTGCCCTATCCAACACGTTAATTCTTAAGAAAATCATCACCTCATTACGTCGTCCACATGTGAATAATAAATAATGAATTTTCTCAGAATTTAACGTGTTGGAGAGGGCAATTTAGGTTAGCAATGGATATGAGAGGGTCTACGGAAGTTTTGGCGGCGTTGAGAATCGAAAAACGCAAAAAATTGAGAGATTGACTTATGGTGCTCACGGCAGGTGGGCACCATAGGAAATATATATTTATACATATATATACATATATATTTATACATATATATATATATATAAACTAGGCGTAACATAAAAGGTCCACGCATGTCGAGAGAATGATGCATGTATTATTTTGAAGGGTAAATTTAGGTTCAGGCCCTATTAGCCAATTTTCAAAACAGTTCAGGCCCTATAAGAGTTTAATTTGGGCCCAAGGACCTAATTACCAAAACTATAAGTTTGAAGGACACGTGTGATAGGAAATGACAATTCTATCCTTCATAGTTTCCAAAAATTACAGCCATATGCCATCGTCTCTTCCGTTCAATTTGGGTTGCTTTTAGGACTGTAAAACCGACTAAAATATCGTTGTTAAGGTGCAAATAAGATGGGATCGACTTTGATTCCTCATGGGTAGTTATAATAAACGAATAATTTAAGGTGTAAGACGAAATAATTATGAAATTCTACTTCGAAAAAACGAGAATATAAATGGACCAAATATTGAATTTAATGGCCGATTAAGACGAAACTGCGTGAATTTGAAATGGGTCTTAATAATGAACGAGAATTATTGAGTTTAAGAAATAAGTAGTGAATAAGTAGTGAATAAGTTTGAATCAAAAATTTTAATGCGACGTATATTGAAGATTTTGTGGACACGATATCTGGGTCACAAGTCGTGCAGTTTAAGTAATCGATGTAGCAAAGACAGTAACAGATGTGACAAAGACAGTAACAGATATAACAATTATAGTAACTTATCATTGAAGAAAAGTAACAATTGTTGAATAACAATTCTTTGTTACGAAAATCACCAATGACTAAAAAAGGTGAAAGTCACAGAAATGTCGACGTTATTGACCGAATCAGGTAATTAGGTTTATACCGACCCAATTCGAAAATCTAATGTTGGAATCTCAGCTTTAATTGTCGAAATGGAGAAATAGTCGACCCTAATCTCATGTTATTAAACAGTACATGAGTAACAAAATATTAAAAAGTTCTAACAATTCTATATTTTGCTAATACCAAATCATTAAAAGTTAGTAACTAAATAGTTAATTCAGATAACAAATTTGTTAAAATAACAGATCTGGAAAATAATTATTTTAGTAGTAAAATCGCTTTTTATTGAAACATGTTTGCAGTGCACATTCAAAGTAACAAATAGGGCTCTATTAGTGACAATAACCCCTAAATCATAACCCCCAAGTTAATCGAAGAAATGATTGATCCATCCCACGAGCCGGCGGCGACCACGAGCAGCGAGCCATCCCCAAAGCTATTCGAAGAAAGCAACGACGACGACAATGGCCAAGAAATCGAAGAAAGCAGCGAGCCATCCCACGAGCAGCGATGACGAGCAGCGGAGACCACGAGCAGCGAGCCATCCCACGAGCAGCGATGACCACGAGCAGCGAGCCATCCCACGACGACAATGGCCAAGAAATCGAAGAAAGCAGCGACGAAGAAGGAGAAAAGATCGAAACAACCGAAGGTTTCTAATGAAGGGGGAGCCATCCCACGACCCCGATGTCAACCCAGATATTTCGTTGAAACTGTCGAGGCGATTTATGATGGAGCAAGCGACGAGCATAAGGAGGCGGTTCAAAGGACGCCAGAAAATGGCAACCTGAACTTTTTTGAGTATAAATTTCGATCTAGAATTCCAATACCTTGATTCAAACTCCTATGAATATCCAACTTAATTATGGATCACTTCTACGTGATATGAATTATATGGAATTACGTGATTTTATGGCAACTGTGTTGGTCGTTTTATGTGAGATGCTTACTGGAGATAGTGAAATCGCATGGTGAGTTATTATTTATGATTTTCCGATGACATGGGAAACCAGTTGGTACACCATATCATGGTATATTATGTGCACGTTTGGATTTATTTTATTTTGTGAAAGTGAACGTGCATTGCATTTATCGCCTGTAGGCGAGCATGGTATGTATGCATGATATTATTTATATGGCATGAGCATGTGCATACACACACTATGTGAGGGTTATCAGTATGAGATGCACAGTATATGATCGTCTGAGAACAAAATATGTTTGACGATGTTAGTATTTGATGTAGACTCGCGAATGAGTCATAGCTACTTCTACAAAAGGCACCATGACGGGATGTAAGCCGTCTAACGTATTTTGTGAGGCAGGAGGAGCGACCTGGGTAGGGGCGACCTAGGTTTTACCTAGCGTAGGCCGCTCAGTGTGGAGCAACTGTCCGACAGGAGGAGCGACCTGGGTAGGGGCGACCTAGATAAAGCTAGTGTAGGCCACCCAGTGTGTAGCAACTGTCATTGTCATTAGCGGGAAGAAGCGACCTGGACGAGACACATGGTGAAAACCAGAGTGCCAGGGAAGGCGACCGCTAGATAGAGGGGCGACCTGGCGAATGGTGACCTAGGGAATAACCCTAGGTTTAGCCTAGCCGGCGTGGGCCACTTATCCGTATAGGATTGAGCTCGTGATATGATGGTGCGTAGCAAGTAGCTAAGGGCCCTGAGAGAAATGAGAAAAGAATGAGAATGATACGAGAATACGAGTGTTAGTAAGCATTGGCGCGGATGCCTTTGCATGTTACGACACGTGCATGTCATGCATATTTCCCCTTACTGAGCTTTATAGCTCATTCCGCGTTTTATGTGTTGTAGGTATGAACGAGTCGGACGTTGAGACACGTCACGACTAAGGCAGGCTGATGGCGGTGACTCCACGTACTTTTGAGGGCTGGGCGTACATGGATGTGACCTGAGGGGTGTTATCAGTGTGCTTTAAATATTTTAACATACTGGGCTATGGTATTTTAGAAATAAATGTGTGCAATATTTTAACATGTTGTATAATGGCACGTGTGCGAAATAAATGTGTGCGAGTGTATAATATTAAATTATTAAATACAAGTGTAAAATTTAAATCGGGTCTTCCGCAGCTTATGTTGCGAAAAATCCGCCAAACTAGTTATAGGAAAAGTGGGTCGTGACACAATGTGCCGCACCGAGCTGCACATACTATTGGTCCTAATATGTTAGGAAGGGTATTTTCGTCAATACATGTTTTTAAGCATTATATCTGCCATTTTCAAAAACTTGGTCCTTTAAAGTAATAGGGATTCTGACAGGGACTTAACTGTTTAGAAACTTACTGACTGGGACTGAATAGAAATTATCCCTATTATGAAGTGCTAGTACATAACTGTCTCACCATTAAACAAAGCAAATCAACTTTTTCAATTTACACTAATATTATTTTCAATTTCAACACAAATTATTTTTAATTACAATTACCTCAATTATTACTTTAAATAAGTAACAAGTGCTCTTATTTTTTTTCAGTTTTCACCAAAATATTTTTTACTCACTGTTTTTTCACATTCTCGCCATTTAACAACGGAATCAGTCAACATATATAATATTATTTAACACGATAACAAACAAAAAACTCAAGAAAAAATGTAATAGGTCATAGAATGTTAAAATAAGTATTATTTAACAAAACGTTCTAATTTTCTCTATTACAACCCATCAATAGTTTTCCCTTGCGTTTTCTTGTGAGACATTCGATCCATTTCACATGGATATCTTCATGATCACTTACACCCGACCTTTCTCTCCGGATGTAAATAAGGATTATGTACCAGATGAAAAGAAGACTTGCAACGTGACTCCTCTAATGGATACTCAAACTGATAAAGATATGTTGTCTCCAATATCTCGATAATCATCTGGAACATATTCACATGGATCAACAAATGCTTGCAAACTTGAACGAAAATAGAGCAAACAGGATTTCAACAACAACAACACAATAATAGTAATAATAATAATAATAATTTATTACAATATAAAATGGAATATATTTCTTATTGCCAACTAATGATTTGAAGTATGCTTTATCTGAGGTTATTTTATTAGTAGTATCTTATAATTGAATCACTAGTATTGAATTATTAAGATGATGAGATTTCTTAATTTATGAAAGTATTAAAACGATTATGGTTAAGAATATACTTATTGATAATTATGTTGAGAATTTGAGATAATTATGGTAAAAAAAAAAAGCAATATTAAAAAGATTTGCGGTTAAAATCAAAATAATAATAATTAAAATAAAAAGGTTAATTAGTTTTGTAACAGGTAAGAAAGCTATCTACTTTTGTAATGGCACTATTTAAAAGTAGTACTTTTTCGCACTATGCGTGTGCAAATGATAAGAAAAATAATATTTAAGGGGTGTAAGTATAATAAATAACAAATATAAAAGAAACATGAAAATTATTAAAGTAAATAAATAGATATAGAGGAACTGATTGCCAACAAATATGAAGACCAAATGTGACAGTTTATAACCACCCCACACCCTTTATATAATAGTATAGATAGCATAGATAACCCTGACTGCGTCGTTCTCTCCACGCAGGTATACCTTTCTTGCACCATTTTATTTATCCAAAATTTTTGAGTTTTGACATAATTGTGTTTCAATCCACTCGTGGTGCGCCCTTTGCTGCTCATCATCGGTTTTTGTCTTCTTCTATCAACACTTCCAAAGTTGCCAAAGTCCCGCAGTTGATGTCGGAATTGATTGAATGAGATTGATCAATGTAATGTACCGATTAGAACTTTTTCTTTTTTAAAATAGAACTATATTAGAGTCATCTAATCAATAATTCTTTGATCACAGTTATCTACTCAGTCGTTGATTTCGATTTCATGATAATTTAGACCTTTGATTTATTTGGAGGAACCTCCATGTTGTCTTTTTACGCTTATCATTTATCTTTTCTATAGATAAAAATATTACAAAATAGACAATACATACATATATTCACATATCTCATGCTATGAATAATAGCTATTACGTGCATGATCATGGACCGTACGTAGTTTTGTGGATCGATTCAATAGACAGATTCAATTCATTTTGCGGCTTCTGTCAAGTACATGTCGAGACATTTTTTCATAAAGTCCAACCCACCGAATAAGAATAATTGCATTACTTCATTTTCCTCCTTTTAATCTGTATAGTTATTAAATTATTAAAGAGTAAGACGAAGCGTGATTAATGTATACTCTTTTATTAAGCATCAAGAGGATAAACTGTCAAGTTTTGGTCTGTAGATTTAGTTAATTAAAATAATAATAATAATAAATTAAAAGGAAACCACCCACTATATTTTTTATTGTATATTCCAGTTTTGTCCCTCTATTTTTCTATACATCTATATATTGTATATCGTACCCATTTGAGTGTGCAGTAATACTAGTTTCAATTATTGAGGTTGAGCTGCCACATAAACAGAAATGTTGTGATAAAAATATTTAAGGTAAAATAATGAGAAATAATTACTTAACGACAAAAGTATCGTAGTTATAGTGAACGTCTACGAGTTACAGAACGATTTAAAAATATATACTTTAAAAGATATAGACACTTTCATCATGTTCTGTTACGTTGTTATGTGTACTTTTGGACATTAATGAAAAACCCAGCTCTATATTTTATCGAAAAAGATTGAACGTGGAATTTGAATTGATTTGATTTATCGTCAAGATGGTATCAAATGTGGCAAGAATAAGATTGACGTTTCATTCCTATTTAAACTATAATAACGTAACATAGCATTTAATCTCCGTATATCTTGCATTTTAATACTATTTTATTAAAATTATTAGCTTCTGTGCCTTTGTAATGCTCTGCTGTATTTGCTGTTTTTTATCTGCTTAGTTAAGCTAAGATAGCAGAGTGCCGCTTCTTACTAATGGGCTGGAATATTATTAGAAAGGCCCATTATTAGATTAGGTATAGATATGCGTTTCTGATAGATAAAAAGGGAGTACAGTGATAATGTAAAAATTAACGCGCGCAATTGTGCTGCGAATGGAATGAAAACAAAAAGGCTTTCTTCTTCAACGAATTAACAACGATTTCTACATTTCTTTATGGTATCAGAGCCTGATACGATTGGCTTCTGAAGAACACAACAATGGCGACAGAACAACCTCCTCAAGTGGAGAATAACTCTGCGACGCTGGATTTTAACAATCCAATGTTCATCCACCCATCAGACACTCCGAATCTCGATTTGACGACGGGGATTCTAAGAGGTTCAGACAATTACAGGATTTGGAGCATGAGGATGATGATTGCGCTGGAAGCCAAAAACAAGATCGGATTCATCGACGGATCTTGCAAGTGTCCAGCTACTGGTTCTGCGATGATCGCTCAGTGGAAACGCTGTGATGCGCTTGTGAAAACTTGGATTCATCGCTCAATTTCTGAAGAATTAATCTCAGGTATCGTTTATCATCAAAGTGCTTTCGAAATTTGGAAGGATTTGAAGCAAAGATTTGATAAAATAAGTGGAGCTAGGCTATATGGACTGTTTAGAGAGATATACTCGAGTACACAAGGAGCTTCAAGTGTTTCCGAGTATTACAATAGGCTTAAGCCATTATGGGATGAGTATGATTCCATGATACCTTCCCCTGCACCTGAGGTCTCAAAGGAATACAAAGAATTTTGTGAATGGCAGAAGATGATGCAATTTCTAATCGGTCTGAATGAATGCTACCAGAATATAAGATCGCAGATCCTCCTAATGACTCCACTGCCATCACACAGCCAAGTATTTTCCATGGTGATTAATGAAGAGGCGCAGCGAGGGATAAACTTACAGGCCACAAACAGTGACTCCTCTGTGGCTCTAATGAGCAGTTTCCCCTCTAATCTGCAGAATAATTCTATTGGTCAATTGGGGAAGGCTGGTCTGTACTGTGACAACTGCAATATCAATGGACATACAAGAGATAATTGCTTCAAGATACATGGCTATCCACCCAACTTTGGAAGAGGTGGAAGAAGAGGATTTGGAGGTAGAAGAGGACAAGGAAGAAATTCATTTGGAAGAGGCTATAGAGTCAACAGCATTGTGGTTCCAGAACAAAATGGTGATAAGATAAAGGGGGAGAGTTCAAGTGCACTGCAAGGATTCACCAATGAGCAGTATAGCCAAATCCTGAAGATGCTCGAGAAAAATGCAAGCTTGGAGGATGCAAAGGTCACTGGTACATCGGCTGTGGTAAACACTACAGGTATATGTATCAGTAACAATAGCATTCATTTAGGATCTAATTGCATTTGGATAGTAGATACGGGTGCTAATCACCATATCACTTGCAGCAAAGAACTCTATGAGACCATTGATGATGACTTTGATAGTATTGGTTCTGTAAAACTGCCTAATGGATCATGCAATAGGGTATATCTATCTGGTACAGTTGTTATAGATAGGAGACTTAAACTGAAAAATGTGCTCTATGTTCCAGATTTTAAACATAATCTGTTATCAGTTTCTAAACTAGCACAGGATGAAAACTTGCAGTTGAATTTCTTCCATGATCATTGTATCATGCAGGACATCTTGACTGGCAAGATAAAGGGGATTGGTGAGCAAGAGAATGGTCTCTACATCCTCAAGCCAAGCCCCAATATCCTGCCAGTGAAAAACAGTTTGCTAGAAACTAGTCTGTGTAATAATGCATGTAATAATGCTGATAAGATCTCTGTTCTTAGACCAAATAAGAATGATATTGTATCAATGTGGCATTACAGAATGGGACATATGTCTTTTGAAAGGTTTAAATATATGAATGATTTGCATCTTAGCATTAATAACTCTGTGAAACATTGCACAATCTGCCCATTAGCAAAGCATGCTAGAGCTAAATTTCCCCTCAGAATTTCTGTGACTAATTCTATATTTGAGCTCATACACATGGACATCTGGGGCCCTTACAAGGAAATGACATACAATAATGAAAGGTATTTTTTAACTTTAGTTGATGACTATTCAAGAGCTTGTTGGATTTTTTTGATGAAGAGTAATTCTGAGGTAGTAGGAATTTTGACAGATTTTTTAGTATATGTTGAAAACCAGTTTGATACTAAGGTAAAGGTTGTTAGAAGTGACAATGCTTGGGAATTCTTCTCACATGAGTGCAACAGTCTGTTAGCATCTAAAGGAATTACCCATCAAAGTTCATGCATTTACACACCACAGCAAAATGGGAGAGTAGAAAGAAAACATAGGCATATATTGAATGTTGCACGAGCATTAAAGTTCCATTCTAATGTTCCTATTAAGTTCTGGGGTGAGTGTGTTAAAACTGCAGTGTACCTCATCAACAGAACTCCTACACCTCTCTTGGAAGGAAAAACACCATATGAGGTAATTTTTGGTAAGAAACCTACATACTCGCACCTTAGGGTATTTGGTTGTTTGTGTTTTGCCAAGATACTTCCTCAGAGGGATAAATTCCAACATAAATCAAGGCCTTGTGTGTTCATGGGGTATTCTGTGACACAAAAAGGTTATAGACTGTTGGATTTGAATTCTGAGGAATTTATTGTCTCAAGGGATGTAATATTTTTGAAGAGCAGTTTCCATTTGCTCTGATTACTACAAACTCTGGGAAGGAGGAATTTCCATCACATGATGAACAAGATTATTATGATGATCTCGTGGCACCTTTCCAGCAACAAGATAGCACTACAGGTGTAGAGCAGTCTCAGCTCAATACACCAGAAGAACCAGCACCTGGTAACACTGAGGAAGAGCATGATAATACTGATTTGCCTACTGATGAGCAGCCTGCTACTATGGTAAGGAGGTCCGGTAGAATCTCTAAACCACCCTATTGGCATACTGATTTTATATCTCCCTACATTTCTGATACAAGTATGGTGCATGCCAATAGATATCCTTTGTCAAAGGTCATTAGATATGATAGAATCAGCCCTGACTATAGAACCTTCTTGGCTGCCATCTCAAAAGATCATGTTCCTACTTCATATGAAGAAGCTAGGAAAGATAAGAGATGGGTTGAGGCAATGCATAGTGAGATTAGAGCCTTAGAAACAAATAAGACTTGGAGATTAGTAGATCTGCCTAATAACAAAACTGCCATAGGATGCAAGTGGGTGTACACTATAAAATATAAGTCAAATGGAGAGGTAGAAAGATACAAAGCTAGATTGGTAGCTAAAGGTTATACGCAAAAGGAAGGAATAGATTTCAATGAGACTTTTTCACCCGTAGTTAAGCATAGCACAATAAGGACTGTTCTCTCATTAGCTGCAATTTTTAATTGGCCTATATTCCAAATGGACGTCACTAACGCTTTTCTTCAAGGAGAATTAGATGAAGATGTGTACATGATTGTTCCGCAAGGCTTCAATATTCCAGAAAATAGAAGAGGCCAAGTCTGCAAACTCGAGAAGGCATTGTATGGGTTGAAACAGGCATCGAGGCAGTGGAACCACAAATTCAGCGAGGTGGTCAGTAAGTTTGGCTTCTTACAATCAAAGCATGATTATTCCTTGTTTACAAAACAGTGTGAAGATAAATTCATGATTTTACTTGTATATGTAGACGATATTTTGATAACAGGGAATGACTTGTCAATGATAAATGAGTGTAAGGATCATCTTAATGCTACTTTTCTTATGAAGGATTTAGGGGAAATGAAATTCTTTTTAGGAATTGAAGTAGCAAGATCAGAAAAGGGAATCTGTTTGAGCCAAAGGAAATACACCATTGAGCTCCTAAGTGAGACAGGGATGATAGGGAGCAAACCTGCAAACACTCCTATTGATCAGAATAACAAGGTAATAAGGGAAAGGATTAATATGGAGGAACCTGTGCTTGATGACATCTCGGGTTTTCAGAGGTTAATTGGAAAGTTATTATATCTTTGCATTACTAGACCAGATATTACATATTCTGTTCAAGTTCTTAGTCAATACATGCATAGTCCTAGACAAGTTCATTTGGATGCAGCACATAGGATTCTGAGATACTTAAAAGGAACACCGGGACTTGGTCTGTTTTTTCCTGCTGATAACAAAATAGAAATCAATGTATTTTGTGATGCTGATTGGGCTGCATGTCCCAATACAAGAAGATCTTTGACAGGTTATCTGGTGAAGCTCGGGGATTCCATTATAACATGGAAATCAAAGAAGCAGACGATAGTAGCAAAGAGCTCTGCTGAAGCAGAGTACAGATCCTTATCATCAGCAACATCAGAAGTGGTATGGTTGCTTGGTCTGCTAAAAGACTTGAATATTAACAACTTATGTCCCGTGCAGGTTTGGTCTGATAGTAAGTCAGCAATCCAACTTGCGGCAAACCCCATATTCCATGAGAGGAGCAAGCATATAGAAGTGGATTGCCACTTCATTAGAGACAAGATTGAGGACCAAACGATCAAAACAGTTTACATTCCCTCGGTTGATCAACCGGCAGATTTATTAACCAAGCCCCTGGGAAGAGATCAGTTCAGCTACCTTCTTGGCAAGTATGGTGTGATGGACTTATATACACACCATACTTGAGGGGGAGTATTAAAATTATTAGCTTCTGTGCCTTTGTAATGCTCTGCTGTATTTGCTGTTTTTTATCTGCTTAGTTAAGCTAAGATAGCAGAGTGCCGCTTCTTACTAATGGGCTGGAATATTATTAGAAAGGCCCATTATTAGATTAGGTATAGATATGCGTTTCTGATAGATAAAAAGGGAGTACAGTGATAATGTAAAAATTAACGCGCGCAATTGTGCTGCGAATGGAATGAAAACAAAAAGGCTTTCTTCTTCAACGAATTAACAACGATTTCTACATTTCTTTATATTTCAATGTGCCATAATAAGCTTATTGTGAATTTTTTTACGCCATTTATAAGAGAGTTATGAGTTATTGTAATAAGAACGGCATGCGATAAAGTTATAAAGTGAACTAACACTTAGGGTTTGTGTGTAGGGTTGCAAATGAACCGAATATCTTCAGTTCGGTTCGAGATTCGATTCGAAATTTAAGATTCGAATTCGAAATAAACGAATACGAATACGAATACAAATACTTTTTCTGATTCGAATAATTTCGAATACGAATAAGAATACGTCTGTATTCGATTCGAAAAATTAACGAATATTCGATTCGTTTAATGTAATATATATTTAAATAATATAATATATTATGTATTTACAAGCGTGATGATCGAAAGCAGGCTAAGAAAGAAATGTTGTGTATTAAGTAGTTCCCTCGTTAGTTTTTCTTCACAATGGAGTTGTTTCTCTGATTTTGTAATTTTTCGGAACTATTTTGTAGTTATTTTGTAATTCTAACAGATTTTATGGGGAAAAACTGAAATTTTCTTTCGAATATTCGAATATTCGAGTATTCGCGAATATATTCGAATATCGTTATCGAATCGAATCGAATCGATTTTTAGTATTCGAATACGAATCGAATCGAATACGAATACTTTGAAAAATTAACGAATACAAATTGAATATTATGATATTCGATTCGATTCGGTTCGTTTGCAACCCTATTTGTGTGTGTGTGTGTTTGTGTGTGTGTTCGAATTATTGTTGGACGACATGATTTTGTCGGCAATTAACGATGATGATAGAGCTTAGAAAAGAAAACTGTTGGAAAAAGATTAGCTTAGGACAAAAAGATCAATTAGCTGTTGGATTAAATGGAAGCAAAGTAGATAAATCACTTTTTGACTTTACTAACCATTCAACCCTCCTTTTAGCATATCAATTTATTTATGGTAACTTACCGACCTAACACTCAAATGGCTAAATAAACTAACATATCCTATTCAAGAAACTATACGATTGTATATAGGGTAATATACTAAATTTTCTAAACTTGAGAGCAAAATTGACTTTGCTTAAGACAAGAACTCTCTTAATTAGGGTCGTGGGCTCGAGCTCGACCTCGAGCTGGAGACCATTTATTGAGCTCGAACTTATAGTCGAGATTTTATAGCTCGAATTCAAGATTAATATGAAAATTTAATAACGTATATAATTTTTTGAACATCATGACAGGAAGCTCATCGACTTTTTGGAGGAAGTCGAGCTTGTCATGAGCTCGATCTGAACTATCATTTTACTTTGTACCGATGTCGAAAATACAAGCAATGAAAAATTGACATCGTTTTAAAAATAACTATTTTTATTGTTATGATTATGAGTAGGATCATGCATATTTTCAAAAAAAAAAAAATAAGAAAATTAACAAAATTCAATATATGTGTAATTATAATATCATAATATAGAGTTCATTGGTTCATGTTATTTTTTAATAGTTGCGAACAATATAATGTTATTTCTAATACATCAACGACATGTCAGTTCATTATAAATCATGATGTTATCTATCAAGTTGTAGGAGATAATTTGTACGAATGAATTATCATATGGTATACATATGTTTCTTCATGCAAGTCCAAGAAAATAAATGAAATAAATAAAATTTGTATGAATTAATAGTTAGTCACTTCAGTTAATATCTACTTCTTATCAATATCATATACAATAATTCCAACGACGATATTAAATTTTATTTATAATATATGATCGGTTATGGCTAGTAAAATATTAATATTACATAATGTTATTCAAAGCATATCTCACCCACCTGCAACATCGAACTCGGATACAGATGTGGCTTAAATTCTTTAAATACATAGAGGTGCGGTGTTTTAATATGTTGTATATGTTGTAAAGTGTTTTAATTTGTTCGTTTGAGTTAATATTTAACGTGGTTATTAATATTTGAAAATCAAGTATTATTTTTAAGCATTAATTATAATTCATCAATAGAATTAAATAATTTCTTAGGCTTTAAACATAGATTTTTAACCAATTATTAATCATAAGTATTATATAATTCTTCAATATAGGCTTTAAACATAGATTTTTTAAGCTTTAATAGATTATTGATTAATTATTATTTTCTATAAGCCTCCAACATAATTCTTTTATATTTTAAGCATTAATATAAATATATGTTGGTTATGTAATTTAAAATAAGAATAAGAGTTTATAAGGAATGAATGTTAAAAGATAAGAGATAATTTTGTCCAAAAATGTAACATCCTCACGGTGATAAACCCAAAACAAAATTAGGAAGCGATGAGGTGATATTTTTTTTTGGACAAAATATCACCGCGTTTTGATCACCTCGCTCGGTGATCCTCCATCACGACAATGACTCATCACCAATGCTAAACGAACGCGGTGATTAGGAAGCGATGAAAATATCACATGATGTTTTGGAGGATCACCCCAAAACAAACACCCCATAGTTTTTTGGTTGGTTGAACGTACATATAAGGGGGTGTTTGTTTCCGGTGATCTAACATCACGTTGATACTCACATCACAGTTATAAGGATATCACCGTGATGTGGATCAATGTGACAATCATACTGTGTTGTTCTGAGGTGATATTTCATTTTTCATATCAATGTGATATTAGAATATAGTGTCTGTTTAATTGCAGTGATATGTGGGGTGATGTTGTGTAAATATCATATTTAACCTTATGTAAATTATGTCGTTAAAGTGTTTGAACATGTGCATTTGAGGTAATATTTTACGTGATTATTAATATTTGAAAATCAAGTATTATTTTTAAGCATTAATTATAAGTATGTTATATAATTCTTCAATTCAATACAATTACTTTATTTTTATTTTTTTTGCTTTAGACATAGATTTTTAAATTAGTTATTAATTATACTTATTTTATATATTTTAGTTTTTTAAAGCTTTAATAGATTAATCAACTATTATTTATAAGTCCATAATCCTCAACTTAATTCTTTTATTTTTAAGCATTAAATATAATTTTTTAAGATTTAAAATATGTTAGTTATGTAATGTAATAAGAAGAATAAGAGTGTATCAGGAATGATGTTAAAAATAAGGGTGTCCAACAAAATATTGAAAATATCACCCCATCACGGTGATGGAGGATCAACCCTGCTTTTTTGGGGTGATTCAAAAGTTGGAATATCATCCCCTTTTAATCACCTCGGTGATTCTCCATCACGGTGATGCCTCATCACCCCTGATAAACAAACACGTGATGGGGAAACAATGGGAGGATCACGGTGATGTTTTGGGTGATCATCCCAAAAGTCAAAACAAACTCCCCCTAAATTTCTAATTCCGTTCTTAATCGAACCTGAACTTAGTAGTTAGTATTACATCCTTATCTGGTAAAAAAAATTCTACTTAACATATTCGTTCTAATAATAATAAAAAAAAAAAATTAGTTATCGGTAGTTGGCCTATTTAGTACGCGCAATAACACGTCGGAGATCAAATCTAGAATATATGCCTCATTACCGCAACATTTAAAGTTTCCCTTAATTACGATACAACCCCTTCAAATTCTGTTAATAAATATTTTCCCTCATATGCAAAACGATGTCGACTCTTGTCTGGTTTTTCCTCCACTCCACAAAGCGCCGAACCGCTCTCAGTCTTCTAACATCTCAAGAGAAAAATCAGAAGCATATCATCGTCAGTGATTTCACTCTTTTGTTATTACAAGAGCCTCTTCGCATTTCATGTAAACAGCCTCGTAATCATCGCCTTGTTCTCTGGAGTGGAATGGAATAGGTACCACTTATTTCGTTAGCTCAGAACAGTCTTTGTTCGATGGACGGCTATTAAATTATATTTTCTTTTTTGTTCTGTTTCCCCCTTTCTCTATTACAATATTTCATCAGTACAACTTGTGTTTGTTTTTATGTCTAGCTGTAGATCGATTTTTTCTTTTTCTTTTTTTTCGTATTTATTTATCTGCGTTGTGGATTACGCTGATACCTTGGTTGCAGTGCTCTTGCTATTCAGCCTTATTATATTCAAAAGAAGTCAATCTGTTCATTCTTTTGCAGTGGGGTTTTCCCTGCTGTAATGGATAATAACGCTAGTAGTGACGATGATGAAATAACTCAATTCTTCGATGCCGAGGATGACGTCATCATCGAGCAAGAAAAGGATTTCAAAAGGTGGGACTTTGATGTTTGGATTAGCTCTCCTCAGACCATCGGCGAACGCCGTCAAAAATTCATGAGGTGGATTGAGCAGAGACTGAGCAGCGAATTCGACGGTGAAGATCTTCCCTTTAACAGTACTACAAATGATGACATCGATCGAAATAGTGCTTCCATGGCTGCTGACGTCAGCAGAGCTTCAGAGATTAGCGAGGCTGTGCTGAGAAACTCGACCGTCGAGGATGAGTTCTCTTCTTTCTCGAGTAGGGACTTTCATAATTTCGATTCGTCCCTCACTCGCGACGACATTAGCTTAGTTGTTACGAAATCGAAGAAACCAAAGATAAGATGGTTTAGTATATTGAGGCCATTGGCCTGCGTTATGATGGCCGGAGATGATAATTTGAGTACGAAAGAAAGCCCGAAAAGGGCCCGTCGAGTTAGGGTTCATCGCAGTCGAGGAAGGTCAAGGGAGCTCTCGGCCCTGTTCACGGGCCAAGACATAAAAGCCCACGAAGGTTCGATTCTTGCGATGAAGTTTAGCCCCGAGGGGCGGTTCTTGGCTAGCGCGGGGGAAGATAAGGTTGTCCGAGTATGGAAGGTTCTAGAAGAAGACAGATCGGCCGGAGATATTCCCGAGGTCGACCCGTCGTGCGTGTGCTTCTCGATCGGCCAACGTGGGCCCGACTCGGGCCCGCTTACATTGGAGGAGATGAAGAAGCTCAATAACAGAAAGGACCGAGATTCGGCGTGCGTCGTCCTTCCTCGGAAGGTCTTTCGAATACTCGAGAGGCCTTTGCACGTTTTCGAAGGGCATAATGGGGAAATCTTGGATATCTCGTGGTCGAACAACGACGTAAGCTTTTAGTATTTTTTGTCCGAACCTTCTTTATTCTTAATCATCGTATTTTTTGCAGTGTTTGCTCTCGTCATCTACCGATGGAACGGTTCGCCTGTGGCGGGTCGGGGTCGACGAGTGCGTCAAGGTTTTCTTGCATACCGATTACGGTATAATCTTATAGCAAAAAAAAAAAAAATTGTTGACATTAGCTTAATTTTCGGCTAAAAGATTCAGTTCTTTTTGCAGTGACTTGCGTTCAATTTAACCCGACGGACGACGATTACTTTGTCAGTGGTTCGATAGACGGGAAACTACGACTGTGGAACGTAAGTAGTCGTCAGGTCGTCGATTGGCTCGAGACGAGAGACATGATCTCTGCTTTGTCGTATCGCCCTGACGGGCGAGGCGGCGTTATCGGCACCATTAAAGGGACTTGCCATTTTTTCGATTTATTAGGTACATCTTTTTTACTCGTAGAAATGCACTCTGTCGACCTTTTTTCCATCGCTTTTCTTACGCTTTTTTTTTTTCTACTACGAATGTCGAGTTCTGATGAACCCCTTTTTCATCGCTTGTCTCAGGTAATAGTTTCCGGTTGGGAGCCGAGATATGCTTGACCAACAAGAAGAAGTCGCCTTGTAAGAGAATCACGGGCTTTCAGGTAATTTGTTCCCGTTGTTACGTTAACTTTGTGTCGGAGTCGGAGCAAGTTTGATTTTAGTTCTGTGACTTTCATGAAATTCGTTTTTCGTCCGCTAGCTTGTCTTGGTCGGAAATTAGTCCAATATGCTTATGCTATTTATCAAAACTAGTTCTAGACAGAGAGACAAGTTAGAGGACGGAAAAGCGAATGGTGTGGAAGTTATAGGACTAAGATTTACCCCTGAACGTGCTAGACTAGTTCTGCAATAGATGATGAAAAGTGAATTTCATGAAAGTTATAGGACTAAAATTCTAGTACTTTTCGTCATAGTCGTATCGAGAGAGTGAACTATCGATATTTCCCTTAATTGTGTCCTCTGCCGACGCAGTTTTCACCGCAAGACCCGACGAAACTACTCGTCAGTAGCGCCGATTCCCAAGTAAGGCTCATACACGGCACGAAAGTGGCGCAAAAGTACAAAGGCCCGACCCGCAGCACGAATGCCTCGAACTTCACTTGCGCCTCGTTCACCTTGGACGGAGAGCACGTCGTCTCTGCGTGCGAAGACTCCAACGTCTACCTATGGAACCATCGCGACGAACAGTCGTCGTCGGGCCCGAAAAAAATTACCAACGAATCTTTCGAGCGCTTCCAATCGGAAGATATTTCGATGGCTATCCCGTGGCCCGGTTTTGAGGCCCGGCCCGAGGACAAGCCCTTCCCCTTGTGCCTCGACCCGCTAATGGGCCCGAGGCCCAAGATGTCGGCCACCTGGCCCGAAGAGAAGCTGCTGCGCCGTAGGCCGTCGGCGGGCGGCCATCTGTGGGGGCTCGTGATCGTCGCGGCGTACCGCGGCGGACGGATCAGATCGTTCCACAGCCACGGCCTGCCGATGACGAGTTGAAAGGGGGGAGACGTGGTGGTGGGCCCCACCCGCCCGAGTTGTTATTTTTGGCTCTCATTACAAGGCGGCCGTAGTCGCGTGGTTGTAAATATATTTGAATGTTCTAACTATTTTATGGTCTATCTACGCTTAAATATCATAAAGTGTAAACAAATTATCTATTCAAGTCTCCTCTGTGATAATTTTCATAAATATGGATCTAGTAGAGTAGAGTTTTTGCACATATGTCTGATTTGGTAGAGTCATTTTACCATAGTTTACGTTTTTTTTTTGATATGTATATTACGTACCATATCAGGTGTTTGTGTGATAATTAATTTCTATTATGATATCTCTGTAAGCATGTCGTATCTTTTTTCATGTACTATGTAAATTACTACGTTATTTCTTATATGATGTGATGTACCTTCAGTCAAGTGGGTACCTGTTTGTAAAATTTTGTTCTACAGTACCTACTAGGGGTGGGCGTTCAGGTTCGGGTATTCGGGTTTTACCCGAATCCAATCGAGTTCGGGTAGTTCGGGTCGGGTGGGTTATTTGTCTGGTATCGGGTTACCCGATTCCCGATAATTATTTATCGGGTTGGGTATCGTGTAGCAACTTACTATCCGATCGGGTTATTCGTGTACCCGACAAATTATTTAAAACAATATATTAGTTTTATGCATAAATATTTAAAAAAATATAATTATATATCAATATCTAACGTGAGTTGTGTTAAAGTTCTAAATAATAGTTCGATTAATTTCTTATTTTAATTGCATAATTAACAAGTGATATTTATATCGATGCATAAATCATTATAAAATTGAAAATATATTCTCCAAATTTTATAAATAAACATATAAAAATATGTTTATATTATATTTGGAGAATAAAACATCCAAATATTATAAGTGATATTTAATATATAACATGGATATTTTGATATGTTATAATATTTTAGTCATATTCTTTCAACGCCGGGTACCCGAACCCGATATATACTCGACAAGCGGGTACCCGACGTAGATCGGGTTGGGTTCGGATAGTGAAAATCTTAACCCGAATCCGAACCCTAATTACTCGATGCCCGACTATCCGACCCGATCCCCACCCCTAGCCAATTCCATGCGCCTAACAAAAAAAAATTCCTTCCAAGCTTTCGATCTTCCCATTCATTCCCTGTGGGTCCTTCTTCCCCTAATCTTTCCATTTTAGCAACGAATTATCTAAAAGAGTTCATAAATCTTGATTGGCTAATTGTTCTCGAATATCACCTGTACCAGTAAAGATTTCTCGATTGCGAATTGTATCGAAGCCTTGGGTTGTAAAAAAAGTGGGATGTTGTATTTCCAAGATTGTATTTCATACTCGAATAAACCTCGTAATCGCAAGAAAGTGGGTTTTTCTTTTGGTTATGGGCCTAGCAAAAGAAAAATTGGGATAGGATCCTACAGCTCCCCCAATAAAAATCGGACGTGAAAGTTTCCTTTCATCCGGCTGAAGTAGGCACTGTACCCCAATAAAGAGAGGAGTTCTCACTTTAAATTCTTGAAAACCCACAAAACAAAAAGATCTACTCCTTACTCAAGTCCCCAGCGAAGACCAAGCAAGATTCTTGGATTCCGCTCTTTTTCATTTATTATTTCAGTTTGTTTAAATCATTATTCAATTTTGACATAAATGAAATGTGAAATTCTTGAGTAGTCTACTTCCCTTCGAACGATGAATGTAGATACTAATTAGAATTGCGCTTTGATTAATTAGCTATTTTTGTAATGTGGCGTGTAATTGTTTATCAATAGTTTAGGACTAAAATGATATTTATACCAAGGTATAAATAGGTTTGTAAAATTGTATAGAGAAAGTTTTATATCCAAAAGGCTTGAAATTAAATTCTAGAGAGAGAAACAGCAAATACTTTCTCACACTACAAATTTCTCTCTCAAGTTCATCAACGGAAGGTTTTCATTCGAAACTCATTCTTATCAATTCCTAGTCAATCACCCTAGTAGGATCATAGAAGTTGATTAATTGGGACCTAACAATGAGTCCCTTAATAAGAATTTAATAATTAATTAGAATTTACTAATTAATTAAAATTTACTAATTTCAGTTTATAGTTAAAGTAAAGGGTACCTTGGAATTCATAAGGAATTTACTTGTCTATGTATTGTTCCGTTGGATCTGTTATGTCTCGACTTCACTTCGACGGTTATGCCATGATTCCTTAAAGCCTATATGCGATGGATAAACTTCTGTAACCACAGCATATTTTCTTGCTTAAACATAATTTCTTTCCAGAAGAAAGTAAATAATAAAACGAAAAAAATCTTTTTTACGAGGTAAAAATCAAAGAAATGATTTATTTGTTCCAAAATAGACCATAGATCAATTCTCCTTTGATTTAGGAGTATTTACTGCACCTTAATTCTGAGCTTCATGTTACTCTTTGGAAGTGACATGTCAGATCCAGGGTAGTATACTAGGCCTTCTAGTTCTTTAAGAGGTTTTTCTAAAAGATTCGCGACATAACTGGGCAGACGTTTTAAATACCACACATGGGTTACGGGGCATGCGAGTTTGATGTAGCCCATTTGATATCTTCGTATCCTAGAATCAACAAATTCGACTCCGCATTGTTCACAGAATTTCGGGTCTTTTTTTTCATCTCCGATTACTCGATAATTTCCACAAGCACAAATTCCACTTTTGATAGGCCCAAAAATTCTTTCACAAAATAATCCATCTTTTTCTGGTTTATTAGTTCTGTAATGAAAAGTATAGGGTTTTGCCACCTCTCCAACTATCTCTCCATTAGGTAGGATTTTCGTGGCCCAAGCACTTATTTGTTGAGGAAAAACTAATCCAATTCGTAGCTGTTGATGTTTATACCGATCAATCATATAAAAAAATTCTGATTTATTCCGGTTAAGCTTCCTTCCTATTAATCTGGAATTTTTTTTCAGATACAAGGAAATGATTCAGTTCCATGGTTAAAAATCGTAATTCTCGAACGAGCAATCGAAACGATTCTGGGGCATCCTCTGGATTAGGTATTGTTCCTCCAATAATAGTAGTGCCAAGTACTTCTTGGCGCGCTCTAATATGATCCGATTTATAAGTAAGCACCTCTTGTAAAATATGAGTAACACCAAATCCTTCTAAGGCCCAAACCTCCATTTCTCCTACCCGTTGTCCTCCTTGTTTGGACCTTCCCCTAAGGGGTTGCTGTGTAACAAGTGCATAATGTCCACTAGAACGCCCATGGATTTTATCATCAACTTGATGAATTAATTTCAAGATATAAGGCTTTCCTATTATAACGGTGTTCAAAAGGATTCCCCGTCCTTCCATCAAATATCCTGCTTTTTCCTGGATACTCAGGTTCAAATACGCATGGATTCGTTGTTTGCTTACCGGCTTCATATAATTAAGAAAACACTAGTTTTCTCGAAGCTTCTTGTTCACATCTCTCAACAAAAGGCGTTATTCGATAATGTATGGCTAGCAGACCCCCTGATAACCCCAGCGAGCATTCAAATATTCGTCCTACATTCATTCGTGAAGGTACTCCTAATGGGTTGAAGACCATATCAAGAGGTCTTCCATCTAGCAGATAAGGCATATCTTGTCTAGGCAAACTTTTGGAAATGATACCCTTATTTCCGTCTCTTCCAGCTACTGTATCACCTACTTTGATTTCACGTTTCTATGAAATATATACATGAATCGTTTCCGGATTATAACTAGAACCTCCTCTTTTCTGGATCCACTTCACATCAATAACCCGACCCCTACCACCTATAGGTAGTTTTAAACAAGTTTCTTTTGAAGTAGATACCTGAATGCCTAGGATGGCTCGTAGCAATCTATCTTCCGGGGCATACGAAGATTCTTTAACCATTTGGGGCGTTAATTTACCTACTAAAATACCGTCTCTACCCAAGACCCAACATCACTATTCCATTTTGATTTAAATTACGAAATAAATAGGCGTCTAAATGTGGTATTTCGTTAGTGATCCTTTCTGGGCCTTGGCTTGTCACATTAGTCTGAATCTCATATTTCCGTATGTGAAAAGAAGTATAAATATCTTCATATACCAAACGCTCACTAATGAGTACTGCATCTTCAGAATTGTAACCTTCCCATGGCATATAAGCTACTAATACGTTTTTCCCCAAAGCAAGTTCGCCACCAACTGTAGCAGCAACGTCTGCTCAAATTTGTCCTTTTTAATGCATTTACAACCTGGAGTTTTTTATGCATACAAGTATCTTTGTTGGAACATTGGTACATAACTAGTGGAATGCTTAGAGTATCTCCATTCCCTGAGAAAAGGATCTTGCCAGTATCTATATCAACGATTTTTCCACTTCGTTCGGCTAGTGCAAGAGCCCCTGAATCTAGAGCTGCTTGTAGTTCAACTAGGGATGGCAACGGGGTGGGTCTGAACCGGGTCCGCCCGAACCCGGGACCCACCCCATTTATTTTTCAAAGGACCCGAGACCCGACCCGACCCGCTAAAAACCCGCCCTGCCCCGAACCCCGAATAAACCGGGTCTGGCGGGTCTAACCCGCGAGACCCAGTTGCTTTATTTTTTTAATTTTTTTGAAGTTTTAGGATGATATATATTTATATAATTTACATATATATATTATTTATAAACATAATTCTATTTTTAAATAAATAAACATGTTAATAAATTAAAAAATATATGTAAAAAATGTTTATATAATATATATTTACATATTTTTACATAAATTTCTATAATTATATAAATAATATATATATATATATATTTACATAAAATATCAACCGGGTCGGGTCTCGGGGCGGGTTTGACCAGACCCGAGACCCGGCCCGTTACCCGAATATTGGAAAAACACCCGCCCCATTAGGGTTGGGTTTTGACGGGTCCGGGTTTGGACCCGCCCCATTGCCATGCCTACGTTCAACCCCAGTTCCAACAATACATTTTTCAGACCGAGAAAGCGGAACTGCCTGGCGTTGCGTATTCAAAACTTATATATATCCGCTATATATATATTATTTAATTCCAAATTAGATAATGTTATTTTTTCTAAAACAATAACAAAGATTTACATCTAATTTAAATCATATACTAAATATTAAATATCCAATATTTTAATTGATTAATATATTGGATATTTACTTAACTAAATTTAAAGTTTGAATTTTTTCATAAATTGGTAAAACCAAGGCTTAGAAAAGATGAGCTGTGAGGATTTTTCTCCAACCACCTCAACCTATTTTTGGCAAATCCAAGGTGGTATAAAGAGTGATTTTCGAGCTCATGAAAGATCAGAAGCTAAATTTTCGAAATTTTAGCTCAAGAGAGGAAAAGCTAAGATTTTCGTCTCATAAATTTCTCTCTCGCACTTCTCTCTCTCGGGGGCAGTAAGCAGCTCGTTCTTTGCCTAACCGCACATGGAAGAACAGCTGCGACGTTAGTGAGGTGCCGGCGTGACGATCTTGTGCAAAGAAGGCGTCCCGTTCGTGGCTTTTGGCGTAGGAGATGGGCACTACGCCTCGGGAATTCGAAGGATTAGAAGCTAGCCATCGTCGAGAGATTTCAACAAGGTATCATGTCTGATCCCTCTTTATGTCATTACATTCTCGGGTTTGCAGCCGAGCGATCTTGGATAGGCGGGAAACTCCGTAAAATTTTAAAATTCCGCCGTTCAAGTAACGTGGGTCTGGGGACCCTCGGGGATTCCCAACAGAGGTATCAGAGCATAGGCTCGGTTAAAGTCACGTGCCGCACGGGGCTGGCAGCACATAGGGCGCAAGCATCCCCGACACCAGGCCCGAGGCCTGGTCCAGCCCATCGTACGACCAAAAATACATAGCGCTTGGCCCGGCACATTTAAAAGCCCAAATTTTCAGCTCGGAAATTTGTTAAACTTCTCGTGATTCATGTTATTGGAATAACGTGGTGATTGATTGGGGATTAGGTTCTATTTTTGCCAGGTGATATGTTAAAGGTGACAAGGTCCCCCCGTGACAAGGCAGTACAAGAGATCGAAATAGAAGATGCCGACTAGAGTACTTCCGCGATCATGAAGATGTTGGACTCTCCACCGTTCGAAAAGAAGGAAGAGCCGCTACCACCAATAAAGATCCGACCTCCATTTCCAGCCGCACTACGAAGGGAAAAACCTGATAAGCAATTTAAACGCTTTATTAATATTTTAAGAAACTTGAAGTTAATATTTCTTTTGTTGAAGCACTTTTGCAGATACCAAAGTATGCAAAATTCTTGAAGGAGCTACTGTCGAATAGGAATAAGTTGGAAGAACATGGTACGATAGCGCTCAATGAAGAATGTTCAGCCATGCTACAAAGGAAGCTACCACCGAAGATCAAAGACATAGGGTGTTTCTCTATCCCTTGTTCTATAGGCTAGCTTTCATTTACTAATGTATTGTGTGATCTAGGTGCAAGCACCAATCTATTACCTTTTTCTCTTCTTAAGAAATTAGGAGTCGGTGAGCCAAAACTCATATCTACGATTCTCCAACTAGCGGATAGGTCAATCACATATCCACGAGGAATCGTCGAGGATGTACCAGTGAAAGTTGGAGAATACTACTTCCCAGCGGATTTTGTGGTATTAGACATGCAGGAAGATATCGGTATGCCTTTAATACTTGGAAGACCATTTCTAAATACGGCAAGAGCGCTCATTGACGTCGGTAATGGTAAACTCATCTTACATATATGGGACAAAAAAGTAGTATTTGATGTATATAAATCAATGAAACATCCCACTGATGATGACTCATGTTCCTTTATTGATACTATTGACTCATACGCTTTTGAGTATTTTAAGACTTTCAGGAACAAAGATGAGTTGGAAGCATGCTTAACTGGAGAAGATATAGATAACAAAGCTGAGTAGGAGTATACAGTGGCAAGTCTAGAGGCGAATACACCTCACAGAAAGTCAGTTAAATCAAAATTTTGGCAACTCGATCGAACATTGGGACCACAACCACGACCATCAATCGAGGATCTCCGACTCTAGAATTAAAGCCATTACCTAGTCATCTTAAGTATGTTTATCTTGGCGCATCTGATACTTTACCTGTAATTATTTCTTCCTCATTGACATGTCTCATGGAAGAAAACCTATTGAGAGTGTTAAGGGAACACAAGCGGGCATTCACATGGAAGGTTGTCGATATAAAAGGAGTTAGTCCGACCATTTGCATGCACAAAATTATAATGGAGCACTCGTACAAGCCGGTCGTACAACCACAGAGGCGTTTGAACCTAACTATGCAAGAAGTCGTGAAGAATGAGGTAATCAAGCTTTTGGACGCAGCTATTATTTATCCTATCTCCGATAGCGCATGGGTTAGTACGACGCAGGTTGTGCCAAAAGAGGAAGGTATAACTGTGATTAAAAATAATTCGAATGAATTAATTCCTCTTACTAAGACAGTTAAAGGATGGCGTGTATGCATAGATTATAGAAAATTAATCATGCAACATGTCACTTTCCACTACCCTTTGATCAAATGTTAGATCGATTAGCTGGACATGAATTTTATTATTTTCTAGATGGCTATTCTGGGTATAATCAGATTTCTCAGCACCTAAGGATCAAGAAAAAACTATTTTTACTTGCCCTTACGGTACCTTTGCGTATACACTTATGCCATTTGGATTATGTAATGCCCCAGCTACATTTCAAAGATGCATGTTTGCTATGTTCCATGATGTAGTTGAGAAATTTATGATCTTTATGGGTGATTTTTCTGTGTTTGATCTACGTTTGATACATGCCTCGATAATTTAAATTTTGTTCTTAAACGCTGTGAAGACTAACCTTGTTTTGAATTGGGAGAAGTGCCATCTTATGGTACAAGAAGGCATAGTCCTTGTCACAAGGTATCACACAAGGGAATTGAGGTGGATCGAGCGAAGGTCGATGTAATTGAGCATCTACCACCACCCACGTCTGTGAAGGTGGTCAGGAGTTTTGTGGGTCACGCGGGATTCTACCGACGCTTCATAAAAGATTTTTCGAAAATCGCTAAGCCATTATCAAACTTACTTTCTGAAGATGTTGTTTTTGACTTTACAGATGAGTGTCTACAAGCCTTTCGCACTTTAAAGGAGAAACTCACCATAACGCCAGTGATGATTGTACCGGACTGGAGTTTGCCATTTATATTGATGTGTGACGCTAGTGATGGTGCGGAGGTGCTGTTTTGGGACAACACAAAGATATAGTATTTCAGGTCATTTACTATGCCAACAAGACTTTGGACGATGCACAGAGAAATTACGCTACTACCAAATAAGAGCTACTAGCTGTGGTATTTGCTGTAGATAAATTTCATTTGTATCTTGCGATGAATAAGGTAATAGTATACACTGATCATGCTACACTTAGATACCTATTTGCTAAAAAATATGCTAAGCCTAGGTTAATTCGTTAGATTTTATTGCTTCAAGAATTCGACCTAGAGATACGTGATAAGAAAGGTGTCGAAAATGTGAGCTGATTATTTATTGACGAGCGCTTTCCTGATGAACAATTGTATGCATTACTCGATACGTCTTTACCTTGGTTTGTGGTTTTTGCAAATTTGGCTGCAGGTGATATTCCAATATGGTTAACTTTTCATCAGAAGAAGACATTTTTTTCTGATGCAAAGCATTATCTATGGGACAATCCATTCTTGTACAAGATCTGCTCCGATCAGGTAATCCGACAATGTATTCCCGCCGAAGAGGTAAATTCTGTTCTATCTCATTGCCATTATTCTGGTTTGACGGGTGGACATCATGGGCCTACAAAGACAGCATTTAAGGTGCTTCAATCAGGTTTATTCTGGCCTACTTTATGATGCTCATGCTTATGTGGTTTCTTGTGATCGTTGTCAGCGTACTGGCGGTATTTCTAGAAAACATGAGATGCCTTTAAATATTATGCTAGAAGTTGAGCTATTTGATGTTTGGGGTATTGACTTTATGGGATCATTTCCAACTTCATGCTCTAATAAATATATACTTGTTGCAGTAGATTATGTGTCCAAGTGGGTCGAAGCTGAAGCATATAAAACAAATCATACACGAGATAGTTATTCGCTTCCTTAAGAAAATATCTTTACTCGCTTTGGTACACCGTGCAATAATTAGTGATCATTTTGCAATAAGGTATTTGCTAATTTATTGTCGAAATATGGTGTTAGGCATAGATTGTCTAACCCATAACATTCTCAAACAAGTGAACAGGTAGAAGTTTCCAATAGGAAGCTTAAGCAAATTTTAGAAAAGACAATGAATGCCTCTAGGAAAGATTGGTCTTTTATGCTAGATGATGCATTATGGGCATATCGCACTGCATTTAAAACACCGATAGGAACTTCACCTTTTAAATTAGTTTACGGAAAACCATGTAATTTACCTGTTGAGTTAGAACATCGTGCATATTGGGCTGTTAAGAAACTTAACTTTGATATGTCGAGACATGTAAAAACAGGTTACTCCAACTAAATGAGATGGAAGAATTTCGCCAAAATGCATACGAGAATGCAAAACTGCATAAGGAGTGAATGAAGAAATACATTAAGAGAATTGTACAGAGAGAGTTCAAAGTCGGGGATCGTGTACTACTATTCAACTCGCTACTGTACCTATTTCCCGGAAAACTAAAGAGTAAATGGACATGGCCATATGTAGTGGATCAAGTATTCCATCCGGAGCCGCGCAGATCCTCATAAATGGAAAGATTCATACAAGGTCAATGGACAACGCCTGAAATTATACGACGACGGGAGTCTTGGAGAAGCAACCTCAATAGTTCTTGAAGAACCCCGTAACACTACTACGACTGCTTTGAGTTGTTCTCTTTCAGAGATGCCTTGTGTGGAGAAAATACCAGCAAGCTGAATGACCTCCACCACACCGAAGAAAGTCCAAATAACGATCTACCTTGATCGGTACGAGAGTCGAGCTAACAACTATAAAAGCAAATCTTCTTGGGAGGCAACCCAAGTATTATCTCTGGGTTACTATTTTATTTCATATTCGAGTCTTATATTTATCATATTGCATCTTATTAAGTGTGTTTTGCTTTTCACAAAAATTTTCGTATCACAGTGCAGTCTAGTTATGCTTCGCAGGCTCATAGTAAGTTTGGGGGTGGTTTGTTCGCAGAGCTAGCTCAATCTATGAAGAAATCGAAGTCTTCTCATGACCCGTCCTGCATCGATCAATACATTATTCAGGGCAGTGTCACTGAAACTCTCTATTTACTTCACAATTTTACACATTGAGGACAATGCGCAAATTAGTTTGGAGGTGGGGCGTCACATGCTAGATTTAATATCGATCTATTTGGTTGCATAATTGTTTTAACTGATCAATGTTATTTGAACGTCACTTGTGGAATCTCCTGTCGATGATGAAATTTTTTAATTTTGCTTGTGTCGAAATAGGATTTAGCTAATCGAGTGAGAAAGTCTTGCTTGTTACGTGTTTTGATATTAGCATGATTATCTTATCACATTGATTGCTTCAGAAGAATAGTACGTATCATGAGACACAAACCCATAAATATTGTGAGTTTTGAGCGGAAAAAAAATTAGAGCAACACAACACCTGATCGACGTGTTTTTCATGAGTGTTACGCATGGTCTCTGAATATTTTCGAACTTGCTCTGTTATGCATGTCAAGATCACAATGTCAATTCTGTGTCCGGAAATGATAAAGGTACTTAGGATAAGTCACTGGCTTAAATATCTCCATACCAACATAGTTATCAACCAGTGAGCCCTTTTGAGCCTTATTAGCCTTATTATTTGATTTGGAGCCACGATATTTAGCCATGTATCCTTTTATTAGCCATCTTTCAAACCGTTGCCAACACGTTAGCTTACTAATCCCTTTAGGGTTTGATTCTTTTAAAGAAAGAAAGACATTACGACATGTGCATGTAGACCGATTGAATGCAATATTTGCAGTATTTTATTTCATTTGATTAAAAAAAGAGAGAGAAAAATAGAGAAAAAAGAAGAAAAAACAAGACAAAAAGAGAAATAATTTATATAAGAAAAAAATATTTCTTTTTGCAAAAAAACAAGAGAGGGTTAAAATAGATTTTCAGAATTATTTTTCTTAAGTTCTTAGTAATAGTTTTGAGTGCATTTTATAGTAGTATGATTTTCTGTTATTTGACGTCGTACTTTCTTGGCAGACGAGGAAAGCGATCTAGTGTCTAACATGCTTGACTATATTAGCTCACTCATCCCATATGACACACCCTTATTACCGCGAGCCCCATTACAACCTTGACAAAGATCTTTTGATTCGTTCACGATATCTACTATGTGAATATGATGTGATATATTTGTAAGCTTAGAGTAATTTCATTCTATGTCGTGAGTTGAGCGCTTTCATACAGATCCCATTAAACACTTCGAGCGACTTGAGCGATCTTGGTGAGAGTTGTCACATGATACGTATTAGGATTCTGGAAAAATTTTATGCTATGATATGGTTGCAAACTATTGCTTCATGTCTCGTGTTTGGCTAGAACATTCATTAGCTGATGACGATCTCGACCGACTGTGCTTTTAATTTTCTGAGTTTAAACATGATAGTCATTTAGGGAAGTCGAAAAATCCTACCTTGATTAAGTTTATTCCGCTTTATGATCGATGACGATCAAAGCTAATTTGGGGTTGTTGATAAGTTAGGATTACCCAATTAATATACCTGTAAACTTGTACTTTGATCTTTATTAGTCTAAAACAACCTTGATTATCTATCCGTATTGTCATGTTTCTTATTATAGGTCACGAAATAGCCCACAAAAATAAAAAGAGCAATAATGAATTGGAAGAGGTGGGGCTCACAAAACAAACCAATTGATATGTGGAAGGATGGATAGCAATGAAGCTACGTGAACCTATTAGGTAAGAATAAGCACAAGTTATTGGAAGGGAAAGCTACTACATGCGAGAATCAGACCATATGTGAAGTCCTTCGTTTTATTGAGCGAAAAAAAATCTTTTGAGACGGTTAAGAGGCTGTTGAAGGCGACATGGAAGGCACACAAAGTCGTAAGCAAGCCGCTCTCATTAACTCTGAGATATGCACACCAAAAACAACTCTCAATGTTAAATTGAGGGTTGGGTGTGGTGGTGAGTTATAGTCATCAGCCATTTTTTGTTTCCGGGTTTTACTGAAAGGAGAGAGATGGAAAATGGAAGATCGATTTTATAAGTGAAACGATGCGATGGACACGTGGCGATTGTGATGGCAACTTGTGGGTTCCAACCTAAAACCAATTGGTCTTAGCGAAGAGTTCATTCGATAATCCCAAACTAGGAAATTAGGGGTTTTGTCCTTTTCGTTTATCGGCAAATTAGAGAAATGAGTTCCGCGGCGGCAACTTGTGGGTTCCAACCTAAAACCAATTGGTATTAGGTGGAGATGCCTATTTGATTTATATACCGAGCTAGGTGAACATAAGTTCCCGATGTGGGACAGAATTCTCAACACGCCCCCTCACGTGTGGCACGATTCAAAGCCTAACACGTGGACATATGAAATCGGGTGACGGTGAGTGAAATATGCACGATAACACGCAAATCGAACCTTCTCTGATACCATGTTAAATTGAGGGTTCCAACCTAAAACCAATTGGTATTAGGTGGAGATGCCTCTTTGATTTATATATCGAGCTAGGTGAACATAAGTTCCCGATGTGGGACAGAATTCTCAACACTCAAGCATAAAAGGGAGAGGCATGGCAGAGAGACGAGGGGGAGCTACTGCAAAAAAGGGCCACTTAAATATAGACTTGGCAGAGATATTACTAATCGACCAAGCAAGCAGCTCACGGCTCTCTTACACCCACGCTCAACCCAAAACACCACATCTCAAGCACCCACCTCACCAACTCATATCATCGAACCCACAAACGGAGCAGATGTACGAGGCCACCATAGACGCGTTTTGCGGCCAAGAGGCGGTAGATAGTTGTTACTCGCTCACGACACGGGAGACACCAAGGAGAAGCAAACCCACCCGGTATCGTAAGGGACGTTTTTATATTTCTATTGAGTTGATTGCAACGATGCTTTCCTTTGAATACCCATTGTTTTCATCTTTTAATATGTTCGCTTAAGTTTATATGTGATTTAGGCCATGTGAGGTCGGATTATGAGTTCGCCTTTACGTTATTCGTATCGTATTTAATAGTATGAGGCGAGTTATGTGTTTTATGTTTGAGTTTAATACTTGCGTGTGTCTGATCAATATATGCATGATATTTGATTGGTTTATGAGACGGACAATGTGATTAGACCGATTAAAACGATATATAAGAGCACCACGACCTAAAACCGACCAGAAATGAACTTCAGTTATGTACGTGTGGTTCCGAGATCTTAGGCGCCTAAAGCGTTTAAACTCGGGGAATTCATAAATATTATATGCGTGCGTAGAAATTACTGTCATATAGACAGATTGGTTCTCTATCGCATGATCGTTATTGCGGACAAACGTAGCGATTATTTTAGGAACTTCTACCTTGACTGAGACTCGTTTTGGTTATTTATGATTGATTGTGTGAAGACGTATGAATAAGTCGTGCCCAGCACGCGCCTTGATCACATTGTCGTCAATTGAATTTAAATCGTCAATCGTTCATTTGCTTTTTAGTTGTGCGCTTTTATCTAGTTTATTAATTTTGAATATCAAAGTCATTTAAACACCTTATATAAAATTTGCTCCAGTCTTTTTTGAGATAGGGAAATTATCACAAAGTTGAATGGTACAGTCTTGTGCCTAATACCAAAGGTTGAGAATCCTAATACTGCCCAGGACTTCCGGCCTATATCTTGCTGCAATACCGTACACAAGTGCATATCAAAGTTGCTATGTGCTAGACTGATCACTCCTGCCCAAACTTATTCATGCCAACCAAAGTGCATTTGTGGAGGGGAGATCTATAGTTCATAATATACTAATCTGCCAAGATCTTATCATATCGTATAATAGGAGAAATGCATCAGCTAGGGCACTTATGAAAGTGGATATTAGAAAAGCTATGATACGGTGAATTGGGAATTCTTGAGGAAGTGGCTATGCCATCTGAAGTTCCCATGAAGTTTGTTAACTGGCTGATGGAATGCATCACCTCTGTGTCATATACAATCTCCTTCATGGGACACAAGCAGGCCATATCAAAGGTGGTAGAGGATTGAGGCAGAGGTATCCTATTTCTCCTCTTCTCTTTGTAATTACTATGGAATATCTGTCAAGAAAACTGCAACTGTCAGCAAAAGACCCTCGGTTTGGATATCACCCCATGTGTAAACACATTAGACTGGCCAACCTATGTTTTCCGGATGACCTAATGATAATCTGTAATGGTAGGATTGGACCAGTGCAGGTAATCACAGAAGCTTTGGACCATTTCAAACTCACAACAGGCCTGGAAGCTAATGCCCGAAAGTCCAGCCTTTATCTAGCTGGAGTTCCTACCCGAGTGATGGAGGAAATCACACAGCTCACTGGATTCCAACTTGGGAGGTATCCTATGAGTTATCTGGGGGTTCCTATATCTCCAACCAAATGGACTAGGCAGGCTTGCCAAGCTTTGGTGGAAAAAATCACTGCTCGTGTGCATTGTTGGGCAACTAGAAATTTGTCATATGCTGGGAGGTTACGTCTGATAAACTCAATTATATTGGCTACACCAGTGTTATTTGAGGCAGGCCTAGGCGGTGAACGAGGTGAGGCGATGGTCAATCACCTCTACGTGCTCAGAGGCGACCTCCTTTGTGGAGGGGCGCCTGAGGCAGCGCCTTAGCGTGGGTCGTCGAGCCGCCTAGGCGACGAGACGGTTTCCTTGGTGAATATTTGTCCATTTGAGCTGTAAAGTGGTCAATTACAGGGAAAGGGAAGCTGCGAGAGGATGAAGATAGAAAAACCCTAAAATTTGCTTATGGGCTTTGATTTGGGCCTGTAATTAATTTTGGAGAAATATACATCAAACATTTCTTAAAAAGACCCAAATGAGTTTAATTTTATTTTTTTATTTCTACAATGCAACTTAATTGATTTTTATATGTAATTAATTAATTTTTATTAACTTATTACATGAAATCATCAACATTAAAAATTTTCATAAGAAAGCATGAACAATTATTTTATAATCAACAATTATTTTATATATGTTATTTATAAGTTCTATGTATGTATTCAATAAGAGTATATTATATATAATATTTATAAGTTCTATGTATGTATTCAAAACCATATTCACTTAACAAAAATTGCAGTTTTTAATTAAATAAAAAAAAGTTTTGTTTTTTTATTATATAAATTTGTTTTTGAACATAATTGAATATCATCTACTCCCTCCGTCCCAGCAACTTTATCACATAAGTTGCTAGATACGCAAATGGTATTATTATAATAATATAGTACAATGAAAAGGTAAAAAAGTGTATATTTTAACACGTCTTTTAAAAATATTTAATATTATTATATTGATTGTTTGTGATAGTTTTTTGCTAAATAAGGAAAGATGATAAAATTATTGGGACGCGCGGAATGGAAAAGCGTGATAAAATTAGCGGGACGAAGGGAGTATATAAGTTATGAAAAACATTTCAATATACCTATAATACTACATTTTCATTTAATCAAATTTGTTGGAAAAAACATTTATACCTGTAAAAATTCTATAAAACAAAATATATTAGCATATATAATATTAGTATAATAAATCTCGCCTCGGTTCTATGAGGCGGGGGCTTTATTTGCGCCTCGCCTTTGAGGCAAGGCGTTGGAATATCGCCTCTTTCCGCCTCTCGCCTTAAATAACTATGGGCTACACATGGCTATTGGGGATCCATATTCCTACTGCCTAAAGTTGTATCCAAGGAAGTGGACAGAATATGCAGGGACTTTCTTTGGGGCAAGAAGGAGCATGAAGTATATTTCTCTAATTGGGCGGGAACAAGTGTGCTGCCAGAAAAGACATGGGGGTCTTAATCTTAGAGACTGTGTGACCCGGAACACTGCTTTAACAGGCAAACAGATATGGGATATATCCTTGGACGGGGACTCCCTCTGGATTAAACGGATCAATGCTGTCTATTTAAAAAGCCAATGCTTCTGGGATTCAATCCTGTGCTGGACTCGTGCTGGTATTGGAAGAAGCTCCACCGTATAAAAAGTCTGTTTAGAGAAGTGTATAAGGAGGGGAGATGGATAATGGCTCAGGATGGAAAGTACTCTGTTAGCTCAGGATATGCTTGGCTTAAGGGCGAGGCGACTGATTTTTGCTGCAAAGCAACATGAAACATGTAATATCCCTAAACACTCCTTTGTGAGCTGGATACTCATGCACAGACGCCTGCTAACCGTTGAAAGGCTGGTGCAATGGGGAGTGGATATCCTGACAAGAAGTGCAAACTGTGTGAAGCAACAGAGGAAGATCTTGATCATCTGTTTCTAGAATGTGATTAAGCCAAAAGTGCTTTAGAGAATCAAGGTTTGACTGAACCTTAATGAGAAGTATCCTGTCCTTCGGGGATCTAAGGGATTGGATGACACGTATGGGAAGGAACAAGAGTGTGAAGGCTTGCATTACTGTGGCTGTGCCATGTCATATCACCTTTGGTCTGAAAGGAATGCAAGGTTGCATGGGAAAGGATATAAATCTGATGAGCAGATCTTCGAGATGATAACGAAGGAAATAAAGTGCCGAATAAGAAGCTACTGCCAAAGGAAGAATGTTGAGCGCAATATCATTTTTTCAGCGTGTATGTTACTATCCTTTCTGAAATGTTTAGTTAGAAAGAAATGTATAGTTTGATAGAAATGATGATGTAACTGACCTTGTTTGCGGGTGTGGTAAATGAATTATTCATTCTACCAAAAAATTTGCTTCCATCTAAATTAAAGTTCATAATAATATTTAAAATTAATCGAACTGTCCTCGTGGATCGATACTTGGACTTACGTCCATTTTATACTACCTGCACCAAGTACACTTGCTAGTATTCGAGCATGTCAGTCATCTATATCATCTCAATGAAGTCTGACCGCTAGATTATGTAGATTGGAGTCGGATGACGACCGATTGTGTGCGAGATACCCAAGAGTTGGTATATCGGTGGCTTGTCCCTCAAGTGTTTTTTGAGTTGATCTATCAAGATCGCCACAATCTGGACATAAGTGGTTGAGCATGAATAGATGATCAATACGTTTTTGCACTTCTCAGTGTGAGATTCTCCTAAACTTCAACTCGTCCGGCTTCTTGACTTTGTTTAGCGATCTTCATATCCACTTCCTCATTTCTTCGAGAAGGGCACTGTGATCCAAAGAATCTCCAATTGGGTTTTGATTAGGACTATCTCCTTTGATAGTCTTCGAGGAGAGTCCGTTGGATGACTTATAAGCTCTGGTCGCTCTGGGAGTTTGGTCCGATAGTCCTCTCCTTCTTGAATGTCTTCATCTACGAGTAGAACTAGATCGAAGGAAGCTTGTTTTAAGAAGTATCTAATGTTGGACATGCAAGCTCTGATGGCTTTCTCAGGTTCCTAATGTCTCAACCACTTGTCCACAATCGAGTGTGGATGTTCCGAAGCTTCAGGTTGATCCGAGGGTGCAGATGAGGCTGAGGTTGGGATTGCTTCTGTTGGAATTTTGGAGGGCCGAGGTCTCAGAGAGGTGATAGGTCAGGTATGGTGTGTGTGCGTGATGTGGCGGTTATTAGTGAGCGGGTGATAGGAGGTCTTGTTGGTGTTTGGATGGTATAGGTTGATTCGACTTGGTTTGGCGTTGATGTCTTTCGCCACTTCCTCCCCTCATGGCGATCCACAGTGGGATATGTTGGTGTCTTGGGAGGATTGGTAGGTTTGTAAGTCGGGATGGAAGGATTTTTGTAGATTGTTGAGAAGGTCTGTGTACTCCGAGTGTAGTGGTGACTAGCTGCGAGGTCGAGATAGGAGAATATCTCGGAGCTCAGTGAGAGGTATAGTGTATGGGTGGGTTTATATGGGAGGGAGGTGGTGTGGAGTCTATAGGTGGGGGTGGGGAGGTGATACTGGGTTGTGTTGGCGTGATGGTGGTGGTTTGGGGCGAAGGAATGGCACGGACGGAGTGGCCTCAGAGACGGGTGACTTCCCGGTATCTCACGGGGACGTCTAGATCGACTGATGAACTCTCTCCATCAGACGTTCTTCAAAAGTTGAAAGTGCTCCGGAGAGAGCCTTCTTTAGTCGTCCTCGATAATGAAAGGTGACAGCTCCATGAGTAGTTGACTTTGTGGATCTCGTGCGGGTTTGGATTCGTTTGGTGAATAGCTTCAAAATTGACAAATTTGTTAGAAACATTTTTGTGCTTGTATCATTTCTTTTTACGGCTAATCCTTAAAGGTTGGTCCTAATTAATAGTTGTTTAGAAGTAATATTTTATGGTAGATACCTCAAACTCTTTCACTAAAAAAATCTATCTAAACGTTTTGAGGCAAAATACAAGTGCGGCAAAATAGTTTATCTATGTTTAAAAATGTTTTCCAAGTATAAAAGTTGTTCGGATAGTATAGTATTCTACCTCAAAATTTTGACCTGTAAATGTGTTGAAACCTTTTGCATAGTTTTAATCGAAAAAGTCGGACAAAGTGGTTTTCAAACTATTGGTCGAAAAGGTTTTGGAAATCTCTTTCTCACCAACTGCTCAAATTTCCGAATGTATTCCATAGCTTAACAACTCATTCGTAATCTTATGAACTTCATCCTTATAGCACGAAATCTTAACGTGAAGTACTTGTTTCACCCTACTGATTTACTCCAACACTCTTTCACATATTGCTCAGATTGGCCATGAACAAGATCTATAAATTGTTATGCCATTGTCTTGCTCGTTTGTGAGAGTCGATACTGCCTAGACTAACTACTTCCTCCGTCATTTTCAACTCTGGATCGTACTACAAGTATCGCTTTGTTATCGTACTAAGCATTTCGAGGAACTTGGCCGACTAATTAATGCAATATATAAATAAATTCACATAAGGTAAAACTTACGAGCAATGTTGTGCTTCCACACTTTTGAGTTCCTATACATGGATAGTCTGCAGAACGTGTGACCGAAGCTACGATACCACATTGTGGCGACCACCCCAAACTCACCCCTAAATATATGCTTTTTAACGAGAATAATTTGCGGGACTTTATACAACTCGTTTAAAAACCATAACAGTAATCAAAAGATACTCAAATCACGAATATTTGAAAACTAACTTTATTTATACACTCGGCATACAGTCAGAAATCTAACTTGCATAATATCACAACTTCTTGTCAATGATTTGGCATGCAATTAGTCGACTCGACATATACAGACATACATACATACATATATATATATATATATGTGTGTACATACCGCTCACAACCACAAACATACGCATCAAAAGGGACTCACCCACCGCACAAGTCGGCATCCATGTACAGTCCACCTCAAAGTCCGTAGAAGCTCGAATGACCAGCCTCCCTGTCTAGGTCCGTCACGCAAGGTCAAGACGCTCACCTACAACGCACGAACTATATGAGCTAGAAGCTCGGTTAGCAGAAAGCATATGATGAGTGAATATACAATCCTCATGCAAAGGGTCCTAACGACCATGTAAACACGGTCTTCTGTTGATCCTCAGACATTGTGGCAATTTACAAATATCATGAAAGGCCTTCAATACAACAAAGAAAAAAAGGAAATCGTGACTGAATAATGTTTCAAGCATTTGATCAATATACATGTTGGGGATATGCCCTCGGAATGCCATTCGATGATGTAATGAATAGGGAATACACGTAAACGTATTCACATTATAATATTTGAATATTGTATTCGAATATTTATTTATGGAATAAATGTTTTATTTGATTTTACAATTTATTCCAGTATAGGCATATTATTTATTTACCATTAGTTCCTGCTCGGCATCCAGTAAGACGATAAATAAATAATACCCAAATATATCGAGTTTAGTCACCGATTCTCATGAGATGAGAGAGGATGCACCGGTGAGCTATTATTATCGGATGTTAAATTTGTCCATAAGCCTTAGACTTCAGTAGAGTGACTGAATGTCAATCTGACTTATTTGTTGACGAATCCTAACTGGATGTGCCAACCATTCACTTGGGAAGTGTGAGGTATTGATATAAGTTGAATCGATGTTTAACTTGTATTTGGACACGACTCGTACGATAACATGGCTAATTACTCATTGGGCATCTATTATCGATCGAGTGACTAGACGTAAGGGTCAGTTGGCTTTGGGGTCCTGACTTGTCACTAATTTGATAGGCCCTCCTTGTTCGAGGATGAACATGGGTCAGCCGCGATATGTATTCTTGACAATGAAGTGCAGCTGCTGGGCATTGACAGTCGTGAGGGATTCACAACCTCGCAAGTAATCGACTATATGTCCTATGTCTATTCAGGGACGAGAAATTACCGAATCTTTCGAAACAAAACTAACTCACGTGGGAGGTGTAGTGTAGTTTAGTAATTTCGTCTTCACGAATTAATCATAGTGTCGGGTTAGGGAGTTTGACATGACCATGGCTCTCACTCGACCGGGACATACGTGAAGGGTCTATATGTAGTACGAATCTATAATCGGTTCGTAAAATACGAAGATCGTACTCAACACGGGATCCATTCGGTACCACGGGATTGGCTAGGTGCTTACCGAATATTTGGATTCCTCCCTTGTGGGGTTGAAACGAACCAAGAGAGTCGGTATTAAAAAGGATCACTGGGATAGTATCTGTCAAAGAGAGGTATACATTATTTAACGGGCTTGGAGTCGTTAATAAAATCTTAAGAGTTTTAGAAACTGCATTTACATGGACTTAGATTCCCCGAACGAAACGACGGAGAACGGACCGAAAAACAACAAAAAAATTGGACGCGGCCATGAAGACTGTGCAGGAGGCCGTGAAGGCCGGCGTCGCGGCCGTGACGTCTTGGAGTCGTGGTCGTGAACGCTGGACGAGGGCCTTCTTTTCGGGCCCCGAGACAGTGTATGCAAGAGGCCGTGAGAGACGGCTGCACGAGCCCATGAAGCCAGGCCGAACTAATCAAATCCTCTCTCGCGAGCTTCACGGTCGTGACTTCGTTGTCCGAGGCCGTGTGGCCATGGTCACGGCCGTGAACCGACAGTTTTGATGGTCAATTCTTATCCAAATTTGATCCAAATCCGTTCCTTGTTTTAATGTAAGACATGTGGGGCATTGTCTAGTCATTTGATGCCTTAATACAAGGGAATCAAACAAGAATTATGTCATGTAGGACATGATTTTGATTTTATTATGATTAAATCATTTTCAATGGTTGAAAGATGATTTTATGCATGAGTCTTGGAGAATTTCATGGCTAACTCATTCGTTGTGAATACAAGTCCTTCTCACTAAAAGAATACTTCTAGAGAAAGTTGAGAGAAAAATAAATTTGATCCTTGAGATAAACCTTAATGAGTGTGGGCTTTTAGTAAATCAAACACAAACACATTTTTTTACAACGTCTTCCCTTCCTCTCTACCATCCTTAGGAGGAGGTGGAATTTGGATATGTCTCGGGGTCGGCGTGACGATCTTGTGCCAAGGCGGTCAAGCTTGGAGAGGTCACGGTGATGGTGCTCAGAGCAGACTACGTCAATCGGGACGATTGGTGAGAGCTAGGGATCTTCGCTACGAGGGTAACTTCTTAAACCCTATTCGTGTCATACATGTTTATTTATAATTGAGCAATCGGGGCTACTTTGCGGGCTCCCGGAAGAAAAAAAAATTTACACTCCGTTGCGTATGGGATTAGATCTAGGGACACTCGGGGTTCCCCGACAATATGACGGTAACTGGAATCATTTCGCATTGCATCATATCAACTTTTGATAATTGCTGCATACGCACCACCCCGATAAAGTCCTTGTCGCGATTGAATTGTGCATAAAGGTCATTTTCCCTTTCTTCGACACTACTTGAATTGGGCTCACCCATTTACTATCCAATTGGATATATAACACTCGCATCGAGTAGCTTACTCAGTCGTCCTTCACAAAAATCTTCATGATCGGATTCAACTAAATTTGGGGCTATCGAGTTGAGCTCGTGCTTGTGTGAGGGTGGCCACAGTTCGGTAAACCGACCGAACCTACCAAACCGACCGAAATTTCGGTACGTACCGAATACCGAACAAAAAATTCGATTCGGTATTCGGTTCTAAATTCTGAAATTTCGGTAATTCAGTTCGGTACAAGTTTTCTATTCGGTATTTTCGGTATACCGAATTACCGATATTTAAATAAAATGTATTAAATATACAGCCCAATATTATAATAAATATGCAGCCCAATAATTATAAAAAGCCCAATATACAGCCCAAGGTCAATTAGGATTTTATTTTCTTCCTCCACGGACTACACAAATCTTCCCAACAACTAAAAAATAAAAACTGAAAACCAATGTCGAGCAGATGAGTTAAGTCATTTCGACGCCTCTGTCAATTGTTTTTCAGTCTTTGGACGCCTTCAAGGAGTGTTTTAAGTTGTTGGACAGCCCTAGTTGCATCGTTCGAGCTATCAATCTTGGAAAAACTCTCCTTTGCAGCTGTGCTACCCAAGTTATCCGCCACATCATCTTAGCCTTAGCTTCGCCACATCCGCCACGTCCGATGGAGTACTTGAACGAAGACTTGTAGCTGTAATCGAACGGCGGAGGAGGCTGCGCCGCCGCCTTGTGTTTGTGTGTGTGTTCGAATTATTGTTGGACGACATGATTTTGTCGGCAATTAACGATGATGATAGAGCTTAGAAAAGAAAACTGTTGGAAAAAGATTAGCTTAGGACAAAAAGATCAATTAAGCTGTTGGATTAAATGGAAGCAAAGTAGATAAATCACTTTTTGACTTTACTAACCATTCAACCCTCCTTTTAGCATATCAATTTATTTATGGTAACTTACCGACCTAACACTCAAATGGCTAAATAAACTAACATATCCTATTCAAGAAACTATACGATTGTATATAGGGTAATATACTAAATTTTCTAAACTTGAGAGCAAAATTGACTTTGCTTAAGACAAGAACTCTCTTAATTAGGGTCGTGGGCTCGAGCTCGACCTCGAGCTGGAGACCATTTATTGAGCTCGAACTTATAGTCGAGATTTTATAGCTCGAATTCAAGATTAATATGAAAATTTAATAACGTATATAATTTTTTGAACATCATGACAGGAAGCTCATCGACTTTTTGGGGGAAGTCGAGCTTGTCATGAGCTCGATCTGAACTATCATTTTACTTTGTACCGATGTCGAAAATACAAGCAATGAAAAATTGACATCGTTTTAAAAATAACTATTTTTATTGTTATGATTATGAGTAGGATCATGCATATTTTCAAAAAAAAAAAAATAAGAAAATTAACAAAATTCAATATATGTGTAATTATAATATCATAATATAGAGTTCATTGGTTCATGTTATTTTTTAATAGTTGCGAACAATATAATGTTATTTCTAATACATCAACGACATGTCAGTTCATTATAAATCATGATGTTATCTATCAAGTTGTAGGAGATAATTTGTACGAATGAATTATCATATGGTATACATATGTTTCTTCATGCAAGTCCAAGAAAATAAATGAAATAAATAAAATTTGTATGAATTAATAGTTAGTCACTTCAGTTAATATCTACTTCTTATCAATATCATATACAATAATTCCAACGACGATATTAAATTTTATTTATAATATATGATCGGTTATGGCTAGTAAAATATTAATATTACATAATGTTATTCAAAGCATATCTCACCCACCTGCAACATCGAACTCGGATACAGATGTGGCTTAAATTCTTTAAATACATAGAGGTGCGGTGTTTTAATATGTTGTATATGTTGTAAAGTGTTTTAATTTGTTCGTTTGAGTTAATATTTAACGTGGTTATTAATATTTGAAAATCAAGTATTATTTTTAAGCATTAATTATAATTCATCAATAGAATTAAATAATTTCTTAGGCTTTAAACATAGATTTTTAACCAATTATTAATCATAAGTATTATATAATTCTTCAATATAGGCTTTAAACATAGATTTTTTTAAGCTTAATAGATTATTGATTAATTATTATTTTCTATAAGCTCCAACATAATTCTTTTATATTTTAAGCATTAATATAAATATATGTTGGTTATGTAATTTAAAATAAGAATAAGAGTTTATAAGGAATGAATGTTAAAAGATAAGAGATAATTTTGTCCAAAAATGTAACATCCTCACGGTGATAAACCCAAAACAAAATTAGGAAGCGATGAGGTGATATTTTTTTTTGGACAAAATATCACCGCGTTTTGATCACCTCGCTCGGTGATCCTCCATCACGACAATGACTCATCACCAATGCTAAACGAACGCGGTGATTAGGAAGCGATGAAAATATCACATGATGTTTTGGAGGATCACCCCAAAACAAACACCCCATAGTTTTTTGGTTGGTTGAACGTACATATAAGGGGGTGTTTGTTTCCGGTGATCTAACATCACGTTGATACTCACATCACAGTTATAAGGATATCACCGTGATGTGGATCAATGTGACAATCATACTGTGTTGTTCTGAGGTGATATTTCATTTTTCATATCAATGTGATATTAGAATATAGTGTCTGTTTAATTGCAGTGATATGTGGGGTGATGTTGTGTAAATATCATATTTAACCTTATGTAAATTATGTCGTTAAAGTGTTTGAACATGTGCATTTGAGGTAATATTTACGTGATTATTAATATTTGAAAATCAAGTATTATTTTTAAGCATTAATTATAAGTATGTTATATAATTCTTCAATTCAATACAATTACTTTATTTTTATTTTTTTTGCTTTAGACATAGATTTTTAAATTAGTTATTAATTATACTTATTTATTATATTTTAGTTTTTTAAAGCTTTAATAGATTAATCAACTATTATTTATAAGTCCATAATCCTCAACTTAATTCTTTTATTTTTAAGCATTAAATATAAATTTTTTAAGATTTAAAATATGTTAGTTATGTAATGTAATAAGAAGAATAAGAGTGTATCAGGAATGATGTTAAAAATAAGGGTGTCCAACAAAATATTGAAAATATCACCCCATCACGGTGATGGAGGATCAACCCTGCTTTTTTGGGGTGATTCAAAAGTTGGAATATCATCCCCTTTTAATCACCTCGGTGATTCTCCATCACGGTGATGCCTCATCACCCCTGATAAACAAACACGTGATGGGGAAACAATGGGAGGATCACGGTGATGTTTTGGGTGATCATCCCAAAAGTCAAAACAAACTCCCCCTAAATTTCTAATTCCGTTCTTAATCGAACCTGAACTTAGTAGTTAGTATTACATCCTTATCTGGTAAAAAAAATTCTACTTAACATATTCGTTCTAATATAATAAAAAAAAAAAATTAGTTATCGGTAGTTGGCCTATTTAGTACGCGCAATAACACGTCGGAGATCAAATCTAGAATATATGCCTCATTACCGCAACATTTAAAGTTTCCCTTAATTACGATACAACCCCTTCAAATTCTGTTAATAAATATTTTCCCTCATATGCAAAACGATGTCGACTCTTGTCTGGTTTTTCCTCCACTCCACAAAGCGCCGAACCGCTCTCAGTCTTCTAACATCTCAAGAGAAAAATCAGAAGCATATCATCGTCAGTGATTTCACTCTTTTGTTATTACAAGAGCCTCTTCGCATTTCATGTAAACAGCCTCGTAATCATCGCCTTGTTCTCTGGAGTGGAATGGAATAGGTACCACTTATTTCGTTAGCTCAGAACAGTCTTTGTTCGATGGACGGCTATTAAATTATATTTTCTTTTTTGTTCTGTTTCCCCCCTTTCTCTATTACAATATTTCATCAGTACAACTTGTGTTTGTTTTATGTCTAGCTGTAGATCGATTTTTTCTTTTTTCTTTTTTTCGTATTTATTTATCTGCGTTGTGGATTACGCTGATACCTTGGTTGCAGTGCTCTTGCTATTCAGCCTTATTATATTCAAAAGAAGTCAATCTGTTCATTCTTTTGCAGTGGGGTTTTCCCTGCTGTAATGGATAATAACGCTAGTAGTGACGATGATGAAATAACTCAATTCTTCGATGCCGAGGATGACGTCATCATCGAGCAAGAAAAGGATTTCAAAAGGTGGGACTTTGATGTTTGGATTAGCTCTCCTCAGACCATCGGCGAACGCCGTCAAAAATTCATGAGGTGGATTGAGCAGAGACTGAGCAGCGAATTCGACGGTGAAGATCTTCCCTTTAACAGTACTACAAATGATGACATCGATCGAAATAGTGCTTCCATGGCTGCTGACGTCAGCAGAGCTTCAGAGATTAGCGAGGCTGTGCTGAGAAACTCGACCGTCGAGGATGAGTTCTCTTCTTTCTCGAGTAGGGACTTTCATAATTTCGATTCGTCCCTCAATCGCGACGACATTAGCTTAGTTGTTACGAAATCGAAGAAACCAAAGATAAGATGGTTTAGTATATTGAGGCCATTGGCCTGCGTTATGATGGCCGGAGATGATAATTTGAGTACGAAAGAAAGCCCGAAAAGGGCCCGTCGAGTTAGGGTTCATCGCAGTCGAGGAAGGTCAAGGGAGCTCTCGGCCCTGTTCACGGGCCAAGACATAAAAGCCCACGAAGGTTCGATTCTTGCGATGAAGTTTAGCCCCGAGGGGCGGTTCTTGGCTAGCGCGGGGGAAGATAAGGTTGTCCGAGTATGGAAGGTTCTAGAAGAAGACAGATCGGCCGGAGATATTCCCGAGGTCGACCCGTCGTGCGTGTGCTTCTCGATCGGCCAACGTGGGCCCGACTCGGGCCCGCTTACATTGGAGGAGATGAAGAAGAAGCTCAATAACAGAAAGGACCGAGATTCGGCGTGCGTCGTCCTTCCTCGGAAGGTCTTTCGAATACTCGAGAGGCCTTTGCACGTTTTCGAAGGGCATAATGGGGAAATCTTGGATATCTCGTGGTCGAACAACGACGTAAGCTTTTAGTATTTTTGTCCGAACCTTCTTTATTCTTAATCATCGTATTTTTTGCAGTGTTTGCTCTCGTCATCTACCGATGGAACGGTTCGCCTGTGGCGGGTCGGGGTCGACGAGTGCGTCAAGGTTTTCTTGCATACCGATTACGGTATAATCTTATAGCAAAAAAAAAAAAAATTGTTGACATTAGCTTAATTTTCGGCTAAAAGATTCAGTTCTTTTTGCAGTGACTTGCGTTCAATTTAACCCGACGGACGACGATTACTTTGTCAGTGGTTCGATAGACGGGAAACTACGACTGTGGAACGTAAGTAGTCGTCAGGTCGTCGATTGGCTCGAGACGAGAGACATGATCTCTGCTTTGTCGTATCGCCCTGACGGGCGAGGCGGCGTTATCGGCACCATTAAAGGGACTTGCCATTTTTCGATTTATTAGGTACATCTTTTTTACTCGTAGAAATGCACTCTGTCGACCTTTTTTCCATCGCTTTTCTTACGCTTTTTTTTTTTCTACTACGAATGTCGAGTTCTGATGAACCCCTTTTTCATCGCTTGTCTCAGGTAATAGTTTCCGGTTGGGAGCCGAGATATGCTTGACCAACAAGAAGAAGTCGCCTTGTAAGAGAATCACGGGCTTTCAGGTAATTTGTTCCCGTTGTTACGTTAACTTTGTGTCGGAGTCGGAGCAAGTTTGATTTTAGTTCTGTGACTTTCATGAAATTCGTTTTTCGTCCGCTAGCTTGTCTTGGTCGGAAATTAGTCCAATATGCTTATGCTATTTATCAAAACTAGTTCTAGACAGAGAGACAAGTTAGAGGACGGAAAAGCGAATGGTGTGGAAGTTATAGGACTAAGATTTACCCCTGAACGTGCTAGACTAGTTCTGCAATAGATGATGAAAAGTGAATTTCATGAAAGTTATAGGACTAAAATTCTAGTACTTTTCGTCATAGTCGTATCGAGAGAGTGAACTATCGATATTTCCCTTAATTGTGTCCTCTGCCGACGCAGTTTTCACCGCAAGACCCGACGAAACTACTCGTCAGTAGCGCCGATTCCCAAGTAAGGCTCATACACGGCACGAAAGTGGCGCAAAAGTACAAAGGCCCGACCCGCAGCACGAATGCCTCGAACTTCACTTGCGCCTCGTTCACCTTGGACGGAGAGCACGTCGTCTCTGCGTGCGAAGACTCCAACGTCTACCTATGGAACCATCGCGACGAACAGTCGTCGTCGGGCCCGAAAAAAATTACCAACGAATCTTTCGAGCGCTTCCAATCGGAAGATATTTCGATGGCGATCCCGTGGCCCGGTTTTGAGGCCCGGCCCGAGGACAAGCCCTTCCCCTTGTGCCTCGACCCGCTAATGGGCCCGAGGCCCAAGATGTCGGCCACCTGGCCCGAAGAGAAGCTGCTGCGCCGTAGGCCGTCGGCGGGCGGCCATCTGTGGGGGCTCGTGATCGTCGCGGCGTACCGCGGCGGACGGATCAGATCGTTCCACAGCCACGGCCTGCCGATGACGAGTTGAAAGGGGGGGAGACGTGGTGGTGGGCCCCACCCGCCCGAGTTGTTATTTTTGGCTCTCATTACAAGGCGGCCGTAGTCGCGTGGTTGTAAATATATTTGAATGTTCTAACTATTTTATGGTCTATCTACGCTTAAATATCATAAAGTGTAAACAAATTATCTATTCAAGTCTCCTCTGTGATAATTTTCATAAATATGGATCTAGTAGAGTAGAGTTTTTGCACATATGTCTGATTTGGTAGAGTCATTTTACCATAGTTTACGTTTTTTTTTGATATGTATATTACGTACCATATCAGGTGTTTGTGTGATAATTAATTTCTATTATGATATCTCTGTAAGCATGTCGTATCTTTTTTCATGTACTATGTAAATTACTACGTTATTTCTTATATGATGTGATGTACCTTCAGTCAAGTGGGTACCTGTTTGTAAAATTTTTTCTACAGTACCTACTAGGGGTGGGCGTTCAGGTTCGGGTATTCGGGTTTTACCCGAATCCAATCGAGTTCGGGTAGTTCGGGTCGGGTGGGTTATTTGTCTGGTATCGGGTTACCCGATTCCCGATAATTATTTATCGGGTTGGGTATCGTGTAGCAACTTACTATCCGATCGGGTTATTCGTGTACCCGACAAATTATTTAAAACAATATATTAGTTTTATGCATAAATATTAAAAAAATATAATTATATATCAATATCTAACGTGAGTTGTGTTAAAGTTCTAAATAATAGTTCGATTAATTTCTTATTTTAATTGCATAATTAACAAGTGATATTTATATCGATGCATAAATCATTATAAAATTGAAAATATATTCTCCAAATTTTATAAATAAACATATAAAAATATGTTTATATTATATTTGGAGAATAAAACATCCAAATATTATAAGTGATATTTAATATATAACATGGATATTTTGATATGTTATAATATTTTAGTCATATTCTTTCAACGCCGGGTACCCGAACCCGATATATACTCGACAAGCGGGTACCCGACGTAGATCGGGTTGGGTTCGGATAGTGAAAATCTTAACCCGAATCCGAACCCTAATTACTCGATGCCCGACTATCCGACCCGATCCCCACCCCTAGCCAATTCCATGCGCCTAACAAAAAAAAATTCCTTCCAAGCTTTCGATCTTCCCATTCATTCCCTGTGGGTCCTTCTTCCCCTAATCTTTCCATTTTAGCAACGAATTATCTAAAAGAGTTCATAAATCTTGATTGGCTAATTGTTCTCGAATATCACCTGTACCAGTAAAGATTTCTCGATTGCGAATTGTATCGAAGCCTTGGGTTGTAAAAAAAGTGGGATGTTGTATTTCCAAGATTGTATTTCATACTCGAATAAACCTCGTAATCGCAAGAAAGTGGGTTTTTTCTTTTGGTTATGGGCCTAGCAAAAGAAAAATTGGGATAGGATCCTACAGCTCCCCCAATAAAAATCGGACGTGAAAGTTTCCTTTCATCCGGCTGAAGTAGGCACTGTACCCCAATAAAGAGAGGAGTTCTCACTTTAAATTCTTGAAAACCCACAAAACAAAAAGATCTACTCCTTACTCAAGTCCCCAGCGAAGACCAAGCAAGATTCTTGGATTCCGCTCTTTTTCATTTATTATTTCAGTTTGTTTAAATCATTATTCAATTTTGACATAAATGAAATGTGAAATTCTTGAGTAGTCTACTTCCCTTCGAACGATGAATGTAGATACTAATTAGAATTGCGCTTTGATTAATTAGCTATTTTTGTAATGTGGCGTGTAATTGTTTATCAATAGTTTAGGACTAAAATGATATTTATACCAAGGTATAAATAGGTTTGTAAAATTGTATAGAGAAAGTTTTATATCCAAAAGGCTTGAAATTAAATTCTAGAGAGAGAAACAGCAAATACTTTCTGACACTACAAATTTCTCTCTCAAGTTCATCAACGGAAGGTTTTCATTCGAAACTCATTCTTATCAATTCCTAGTCAATCACCCTAGTAGGATCATAGAAGTTGATTAATTGGGACCTAACAATGAGTCCCTTAATAAGAATTTAATAATTAATTAGAATTTACTAATTAATTAAAATTTACTAATTTCAGTTTATAGTTAAAGTAAAGGGTACCTTGGAATTCATAAGGAATTTACTTGTCTATGTATTGTTCCGTTGGATCTGTTATGTCCCGACTTCACCTCGACGGTTATGCCACGATGTCCTTAAAGCCTATATGCGATGGATAAACTTCTGTAACCACGACATATTTGCTTGCTTAAACATAATTTCTTTCCAAAAGAAAGTAAATAACAAAACAAAAAAAATCTTTTTTACGAGGTAAAAATCAAAGATTTGATTTATTTGTTCCAAAATAGACCATAGATCAATTCTCCTTTGATTTAGGAGTATTTACTGCACCTTAATTCTGAGCTTCATGTTACTCTTTGGAAGTGACATGTCAGATCCAGGGTAGTATACTAGGCCTTCTAGTTCTAAGAGGTTTTTCTAAAAGATTCGCGACATAACTGGGCAGACGTTTTAAATACCACATATGGGTTACTGGGCATGCGAGTTTGATGTAGCCCATTTGATATCTTCGTATCCTAGAATCAACAAATTCGGCATTGTTCACAGAATTTCAGGTCTTTTTTTTCATCTCCGATACTCGATAATTTCCACAAGCACAAATTCCACTTTTGATAGGCCCACAAGTTCTTTCACAAAATAATCCATCTTTTTCTGGTTTATTAGTTCTGTAATGAAAAGTATAGGGTTTTGCCACCTCTCCAACTATCTCTCCATTAGGTAGGATTTTCGTGGCCCAAGCACTTATTTGTTGAGGAAAAACTAATCCAATTCGTAGCTGTTGATGTTTATACCGATCAATCATATAAAAAAATTCTGATTTATTCCGGTTAAGCTTCCTTCCTATTAATCTGGAATATTTTTTTCAGATACAAGGAAATGATTCAGTTCCATGGTTAAAAATCGTAATTCTCGAACGAGCAATCGAAACGATTCTGGGGCATCCTCTGGATTAGGTATTGTTCCTCCAATAATAGTAGTGCCAAGTACTTCTTGGCGCGCTCTAATATGATCCGATTTATAAGTAAGCACCTCTTGTAAAATATGAGTAACACCAAATCCTTCTAAGGCCCAAACCTCCATTTCTCCTACCCGTTGTCCTCCTTGTTTGGACCTTCCCCTAAGGGGTTGCTGTGTAACAAGTGCATAATGTCCACTAGAACGCCCATGGATTTTATCATCAACTTGATGAATTAATTTCAAGATATAAGGCTTTCCTATTATAACGGTGTTCAAAAGGATTCCCCGTCCTTCCATCAAATATCCTGCTTTTTCCTGGATACTCAGGTTCAAATACGCATGGATTCGTTGTTTGCTTACCGGCTTCATATAATTAAGAAAACACTAGTTTTCTCGAAGCTCTTGTTCACATCTCTCAACAAAAGGCGTTATTCGATAATGTATGGCTAGCAGACCCCCTGATAACCCCAGCGAGCATTCAAATATTCGTCCTACATTCATTCGTGAAGGTACTCCTAATGGGTTGAAGACCATATCAAGAGGTCTTCCATCTAGCAGATAAGGCATATCTTGTCTAGGCAAACTTTTGGAAATGATACCCTTATTTCCGTCTCTTCCAGCTACTTTATCACCTACTTTGATTTCACGTTTCTATGAAATATATACATGAATCGTTTCCGGATTATAACTAGAACCTCCTCTTTCTGGATCCACTTCACATCAATAACCCGACCCCTACCACCTATAGGTAGTTTTAAACAAGTTTCTTTTGAAGTAGATACCTGAATGCCTAGGATGGCTCGTAGCAATCTATCTTCGGGGGCATACGAAGATTCTTTAACCATTTGGGGCGTTAATTTACCTACTAAAATACCGTCTCTACCCAAGACCCAACATCACTATTCCATTTTGATTTAAATTACGAAATAAATAGGCGTCTAAATGTGGTATTTCGTTAGTGATCCTTTCTGGGCCTTGGCTTGTCACATTAGTCTGAATCTCATATTTCCGTATGTGAAAAGAAGTATAAATATCTTCATATACCAAACGCTCACTAATAAGTACTGCATCTTCAGAATTGTAACCTTCCCATGGCATATAAGCTACTAATACATTTTTCCTCAAAGCAAGTTCGCCACCAACTGTAGCAGCAACGTCTGCTCAAATTTGTCCTTTTTAATGCATTTACAACCTGGAGTTTTTTATGCATACAAGTATCTTTGTTGGAACATTGGTACATAACTAGTGGAATGCTTAGAGTATCTCCATTCCCTGAGAAAAGGATCTTGCCAGTATCTATATCAACGATTTTCCACTTCGTTCGGCTAGTGCAAGAGCCCCTGAATCTAGAGCTGCTTGTAGTTCAACTAGGGATGGCAACGGGGTGGGTCTGAACCGGGTCCGCCCGAACCCGGGACCCACCCCGTTTATTTTTCAAAGGACCCGAGACCCGACCCGACCCGCTAAAAACCCGCCCTGCCCCGAACCCCGAATAAACCGGGTCTGGCGGGTCTAACCCGCGAGACCCAGTTGCTTTATTTTTTAATTTTTTTGAAGTTTTAGGATGATATATATTTATATAATTTACATATATATATTATTTATAAACATAATTCTATTTTTAAATAAATAAACATGTTAATAAATTAAAAAATATATGTAAAAAATGTTTATATAATATATATTTACATATTTTTACATAAATTTCTATAATTATATAAATAATATTATATATATATATTTACATAAAATATCAACCGGGTCGGGTCTCGGGGCGGGTTTGACCAGACCCGAGACCCGCCCGCCCGTTACCCGAATATTGGAAAAAACACCCGCCCCATTAGGGTTGGGTTTTGACGGGTCCGGGTTTGGACCCGCCCCATTGCCATGCCTACGTTCAACCCCAGTTCCAACAATACATTTTTCAGACCGAGAAAGCGGAACTGCCTGGCGTTGCGTATTCAAAACTTATATATATCCGCTATATATATATTATTTAATTCCAAATTAGATAATGTTATTTTTTCTAAAACAATAACAAAGATTTACATCTAATTTAAATCATATACTAAATATTAAATATCCAATATTTTAATTGATTAATATATTGGATATTTACTTAACTAAATTTAAAGTTTGAATTTTTTCATAAATTGGTAAAACCAAGGCTTAGAAAAGATGAGCTGTGAGGATTTTTCTCCAACCACCTCAACCTATTTTTGGCAAATCCAAGGTGGTATAAAGAGTGATTTTCGAGCTCATGAAAGATCAGAAGCTAAATTTTCGAAATTTTAGCTCAAGAGAGGAAAAGCTAAGATTTTCGTCTCATAAATTTCTCTCTCGCACTTCTCTCTCTCGGGGGCAGTAAGCAGCTCGTTCTTTGCCTAACCGCACATGGAAGAACAGCTGCGACGTTAGTGAGGTGCCGGCGTGACGATCTTGTGCAAAGAAGGCGTCCCGTTCGTGGCTTTTGGCGTAGGAGATGGGCACTACGCCTCGGGAATTCGAAGGATTAGAAGCTAGCCATCGTCGAGAGATTTCAACAAGGTATCATGTCTGATCCCTCTTTATGTCATTACATTCTCGGGTTTGCAGCCGAGCGATCTTGGATAGGCGGGAAACTCCGTAAAATTTTAAAATTCCGCCGTTCAAGTAACGTGGGTCTGGGGACCCTCGGGGATTCCCAACAGAGGTATCAGAGCATAGGCTCGGTTAAAGTCACGTGCCGCACGGGGCTGGCAGCACATAGGGCGCAAGCATCCCCGACACCAGGCCCGAGGCCTGGTCCAGCCCATCGTACGACCAAAAATACATAGGGCTTGGCCCGGCACATTTAAAAGCCCAAATTTTCAGCTCGGAAATTTGTTAAACTTCTCGTGATTCATGTTATTGGAATAACGTGGTGATTGATTGGGGATTAGGTTCTATTTTTGCCAGGTGATATGTTAAAGGTGACAAGGTCCCCCCGTGACAAGGCAGTACAAGAGATCGAAATAGAAGATGCCGACTAGAGTACTTCCGCGATCATGAAGATGTTGGACTCTCCACCGTTCGAAAAGAAGGAAGAGCCGCTACCACCAATAAAGATCCGACCTCCATTTCCAGCCGCACTACGAAGGGAAAAACCTGATAAGCAATTTAAACGCTTTATTAATATTTTAAGAAACTTGAAGTTAATATTTCTTTTGTTGAAGCACTTTTGCAGATACCAAAGTATGCAAAATTCTTGAAGGAGCTACTGTCGAATAGGAATAAGTTGGAAGAACATGGTACGATAGCGCTCAATGAAGAATGTTCAGCCATGCTACAAAGGAAGCTACCACCGAAGATCAAAGACATAGGGTGTTTCTCTATCCCTTGTTCTATAGGCTAGCTTTCATTTACTAATGTATTGTGTGATCTAGGTGCAAGCACCAATCTATTACCTTTTTCTCTTCTTAAGAAATTAGGAGTCGGTGAGCCAAAACTCATATCTACGATTCTCCAACTAGCGGATAGGTCAATCACATATCCACGAGGAATCGTCGAGGATGTACCAGTGAAAGTTGGAGAATACTACTTCCCAGCGGATTTTGTGGTATTAGACATGCAGGAAGATATCGGTATGCCTTTAATACTTGGAAGACCATTTCTAAATACGGCAAGAGCGCTCATTGACGTCGGTAATGGTAAACTCATCTTACATATATGGGACAAAAAAGTAGTATTTGATGTATATAAATCAATGAAACATCCCACTGATGATGACTCATGTTCCTTTATTGATACTATTGACTCATACGCTTTTGAGTATTTTAAGACTTTCAGGAACAAAGATGAGTTGGAAGCATGCTTAACTGGAGAAGATATAGATAACAAAGCTGAGTAGGAGTATACAGTGGCAAGTCTAGAGGCGAATACACCTCACAGAAAGTCAGTTAAATCAAAATTTTGGCAACTCGATCGAACATTGGGACCACAACCACGACCATCAATCGAGGATCTCCGACTCTAGAATTAAAGCCATTACCTAGTCATCTTAAGTATGTTTATCTTGGCGCATCTGATACTTTACCTGTAATTATTTCTTCCTCATTGACATGTCTCATGGAAGAAAACCTATTGAGAGTGTTAAGGGAACACAAGCGGGCATTCACATGGAAGGTTGTCGATATAAAAGGAGTTAGTCCGACCATTTGCATGCACAAAATTATAATGGAGCACTCGTACAAGCCGGTCGTACAACCACAGAGGCGTTTGAACCTAACTATGCAAGAAGTCGTGAAGAATGAGGTAATCAAGCTTTTGGACGCAGCTATTATTTATCCTATCTCCGATAGCGCATGGGTTAGTACGACGCAGGTTGTGCCAAAAGAGGAAGGTATAACTGTGATTAAAAATAATTCGAATGAATTAATTCCTCTTACTAAGACAGTTAAAGGATGGCGTGTATGCATAGATTATAGAAAATTAATCATGCAACATGTCACTTTCCACTACCCTTTGATCAAATGTTAGATCGATTAGCTGGACATGAATTTTATTATTTTCTAGATGGCTATTCTGGGTATAATCAGATTTCTCAGCACCTAAGGATCAAGAAAAAACTATTTTTACTTGCCCTTACGGTACCTTTGCGTATACACTTATGCCATTTGGATTATGTAATGCCCCAGCTACATTTCAAAGATGCATGTTTGCTATGTTCCATGATGTAGTTGAGAAATTTATGATCTTTATGGGTGATTTTTCTGTGTTTGATCTACGTTTGATACATGCCTCGATAATTTAAATTTTGTTCTTAAACGCTGTGAAGACTAACCTTGTTTTGAATTGGGAGAAGTGCCATCTTATGGTACAAGAAGGCATAGTCCTTGTCACAAGGTATCACACAAGGGAATTGAGGTGGATCGAGCGAAGGTCGATGTAATTGAGCATCTACCACCACCCACGTCTGTGAAGGTGGTCAGGAGTTTTGTGGGTCACGCGGGATTCTACCGACGCTTCATAAAAGATTTTTCGAAAATCGCTAAGCCATTATCAAACTTACTTTCTGAAGATGTTGTTTTTGACTTTACAGATGAGTGTCTACAAGCCTTTCGCACTTTAAAGGAGAAACTCACCATAACGCCAGTGATGATTGTACCGGACTGGAGTTTGCCATTTATATTGATGTGTGACGCTAGTGATGGTGCGGAGGTGCTGTTTTGGGACAACACAAAGATATAGTATTTCAGGTCATTTACTATGCCAACAAGACTTTGGACGATGCACAGAGAAATTACGCTACTACCAAATAAGAGCTACTAGCTGTGGTATTTGCTGTAGATAAATTTCATTTGTATCTTGCGATGAATAAGGTAATAGTATACACTGATCATGCTACACTTAGATACCTATTTGCTAAAAAATATGCTAAGCCTAGGTTAATTCGTTAGATTTTATTGCTTCAAGAATTCGACCTAGAGATACGTGATAAGAAAGGTGTCGAAAATGTGAGCTGATTATTTATTGACGAGCGCTTTCCTGATGAACAATTGTATGCATTACTCGATACGTCTTTACCTTGGTTTGTGGTTTTTGCAAATTTGGCTGCAGGTGATATTCCAATATGGTTAACTTTTCATCAGAAGAAGACATTTTTTTCTGATGCAAAGCATTATCTATGGGACAATCCATTCTTGTACAAGATCTGCTCCGATCAGGTAATCCGGCAATGTATTCCCGCCGAAGAGGTAAATTCTGTTCTATCTCATTGCCATTATTCTGGTTTGACGGGTGGACATCATGGGCCTACAAAGACAGCATTTAAGGTGCTTCAATCAGGTTTATTCTGGCCTACTTTATGATGCTCATGCTTATGTGGTTTCTTGTGATCGTTGTCAGCGTACTGGCGGTATTTCTAGAAAACATGAGATGCCTTTAAATATTATGCTAGAAGTTGAGCTATTTGATGTTTGGGGTATTGACTTTATGGGATCATTTCCAACTTCATGCTCTAATAAATATATACTTGTTGCAGTAGATTATGTGTCCAAGTGGGTCGAAGCTGAAGCATATAAAACAAATCATACACGAGATAGTTATTCGCTTCCTTAAGAAAATATCTTTACTCGCTTTGGTACACCGTGCAATAATTAGTGATCATTTTGCAATAAGATATTTGCTAATTTATTGTCGAAATATGGTGTTAGGCATAGATTGTCTAACCCATAACATTCTCAAACAAGTGAACAGGTAGAAGTTTCCAATAGGAAGCTTAAGCAAATTTTAGAAAAGACAATGAATGCCTCTAGGAAAGATTGGTCTTTTATGCTAGATGATGCATTATGGGCATATCGCACTGCATTTAAAACACCGATAGGAACTTCACCTTTTAAATTAGTTTACGGAAAACCATGTAATTTACCTGTTGAGTTAGAACATCGTGCATATTGGGCTGTTAAGAAACTTAACTTTGATATGTCGAGACATGTAAAAACAGGTTACTCCAACTAAATGAGATGGAAGAATTTCGCCAAAATGCATACGAGAATGCAAAACTGCATAAGGAGTGAATGAAGAAATACATTAAGAGAATTGTACAGAGAGAGTTCAAAGTCGGGGATCGTGTACTACTATTCAACTCGCTACTGTACCTATTTCCCGGAAAACTAAAGAGTAAATGGACATGGCCATATGTAGTGGATCAAGTATTCCATCCGGAGCCGCGCAGATCCTCATAAATGGAAAGATTCATACAAGGTCAATGGACAACGCCTGAAATTATACGACGACGGGAGTCTTGGAGAAGCAACCTCAATAGTTCTTGAAGAACCCGTAACACTACTACGACTGCTTTGAGTTGTTCTCTTTCAGAGATGCCTTGTGTGGAGAAAATACCAGCAAGCTGAATGACCTCCACCACACCGAAGAAAGTCCAAATAACGATCTACCTTGATCGGTACGAGAGTCGAGCTAACAACTATAAAAGCAAATCTTCTTGGGAGGCAACCCAAGTATTATCTCTGGGTTACTATTTTATTTCATATTCGAGTCTTATATTTATCATATTGCATCTTATTAAGTGTGTTTTGCTTTTCACAAAAATTTTCGTATCACAGTGCAGTCTAGTTATGCTTCGCAGGCTCATAGTAAGTTTGGGGGTGGTTTGTTCGCAGAGCTAGCTCAATCTATGAAGAAATCGAAGTCTTCTCATGACCCGTCCTGCATCGATCAATACATTATTCAGGGCAGTGTCACTGAAACTCTCTATTTACTTCACAATTTTACACATTGAGGACAATGCGCAAATTAGTTTGGAGGTGGGGCGTCACATGCTAGATTTAATATCGATCTATTTGGTTGCATAATTGTTTTAACTGATCAATGTTATTTGAACGTCACTTGTGGAATCTCCTGTCGATGATGAAATTTTTTAATTTTGCTTGTGTCGAAATAGGATTTAGCTAATCGAGTGAGAAAGTCTTGCTTGTTACGTGTTTTGATATTAGCATGATTATCTTATCACATTGATTGCTTCAGAAGAATAGTACGTATCATGAGACACAAACCCATAAATATTGTGAGTTTTGAGCGGAAAAAAAATTAGAGCAACACAACACCTGATCGACGTGTTTTTCATGAGTGTTACGCATGGTCTCTGAATATTTTCGAACTTGCTCTGTTATGCATGTCAAGATCACAATGTCAATTCTGTGTCCGGAAATGATAAAGGTACTTAGGATAAGTCACTGGCTTAAATATCTCCATACCAACATAGTTATCAACCAGTGAGCCCTTTTGAGCCTTATTAGCCTTATTATTTGATTTGGAGCCACGATATTTAGCCATGTATCCTTTTATTAGCCATCTTTCAAACCGTTGCCAACACGTTAGCTTACTAATCCCTTTAGGGTTTGATTCTTTTAAAGAAAGAAAGACATTACGACATGTGCATGTAGACCGATTGAATGCAATATTTGCAGTATTTTATTTCATTTGATTAAAAAAAGAGAGAGAAAAATAGAGAAAAAAGAAGAAAAAACAAGACAAAAAGAGAAATAATTATATAAGAAAAAAAATATTTCTTTTTGCAAAAAAAACAAGAGAGGGTTAAAATAGATTTTCAGAATTATTTTTCTTAAGTTCTTAGTAATAGTTTTGAGTGCATTTTATAGTAGTATGATTTTCTGTTATTTGACGTCGTACTTTCTTGGCAGACGAGGAAAGCGATCTAGTGTCTAACATGCTTGACTATATTAGCTCACTCATCCCATATGACACACCCTTATTACCGCGAGCCCCATTACAACCTTGACAAAGATCTTTTGATTCGTTCACGATATCTACTATGTGAATATGATGTGATATATTTGTAAGCTTAGAGTAATTTCATTCTATGTCGTGAGTTGAGCGCTTTCATACAGATCCCATTAAACACTTCGAGCGACTTGAGCGATCTTGGTGAGAGTTGTCACATGATACGTATTAGGATTCTGGAAAAATTTTATGCTATGATATGGTTGCAAATATTGCTTCATGTCTCGTGTTTGGCTAGAACATTCATTAGCTGATGACGATCTCGACCGACTGTGCTTTTAATTTTCTGAGTTTAAACATGATAGTCATTTAGGGAAGTCGAAAAATCCTACCTTGATTAAGTTTATTCCGCTTTATGATCGATGACGATCAAAGCTAATTTGGGGTTGTTGATAAGTTAGGATTACCCAATTAATATACCTGTAAACTTGTACTTTGATCTTTATTAGTCTAAAACAACCTTGATTATCTATCCGTATTGTCATGTTTCTTATTATAGGTCACGAAATAGCCCACAAAAATAAAAAGAGCAATAATGAATTGGAAGAGGTGGGGCTCACAAAACAAACCAATTGATATGTGGAAGGATGGATAGCAATGAAGCTACGTGAACCTATTAGGTAAGAATAAGCACAAGTTATTGGAAGGGAAAGCTACTACATGCGAGAATCAGACCATATGTGAAGTCCTTCGTTTTATTGAGCGAAAAAAAATCTTTTGAGACGGTTAAGAGGCTGTTGAAGGCGACATGGAAGGCACACAAAGTCATAAGCAAGCCGCTCTCATTAACTCTGAGATATGCACACCAAAAACAACTCTCAATGTTAAATTGAGGGTTGGGTGTGGTGGTGAGTTATAGTCATCAGCCATTTTTTGTTTCCGGGTTTTACTGAAAGGAGAGAGATGGAAAATAGAAGATCGATTTTATAAGTGAAACGATGCGATGGACACGTGGCGATTGTGATGGCAACTTGTGGGTTCCAACCTAAAACCAATTGGTCTTAGCGAAGAGTTCATTCGATAATCCCAAACTAGGAAATTAGGGGTTTTGTCCTTTTCGTTTATCGGCAAATTAGAGAAATGAGTTCCGCGGCGGCAACTTGTGGGTTCCAACCTAAAACCAATTGGTATTAGGTGGAGATGCCTATTTGATTTATATACCGAGCTAGGTGAACATAAGTTCCCGATGTGGGACAGAATTCTCAACACGCCCCCTCACGTGTGGCACGATTCAAAGCCTAACACGTGGACATATGAAATCGGGTGACGGTGAGTGAAATATGCACGATAACACGCAAATCGAACCTTCTCTGATACCATGTTAAATTGAGGGTTCCAACCTAAAACCAATTGGTATTAGGTGGAGATGCCTCTTTGATTTATATATCGAGCTAGGTGAACATAAGTTCCCGATGTGGGACAGAATTCTCAACACTCAAGCATAAAAGGGAGAGGCATGGCAGAGAGACGAGGGGGAGCTACTGCAAAAAAGGGCCACTTAAATATAGACTTGGCAGAGATATTACTAATCGACCAAGCAAGCAGCTCACGGCTCTCTTACACCCACGCTCAACCCAAAACACCACATCTCAAGCACCCACCTCACCAACTCATATCATCGAACCCACAAACGGAGCAGATGTACGAGGCCACCATAGACGCGTTTTGCGGCCAAGAGGCGGTAGATAGTTGTTACTCGCTCACGACACGGGAGACACCAAGGAGAAGCAAACCCACCCGGTATCGTAAGGGACGTTTTTATATTTCTATTGAGTTGATTCAACGATGCTTTCCTTTGAATACCCATTGTTTTCATCTTTTAATATGTTCGCTTAAGTTTATATGTGATTTAGGCCATGTGAGGTCGGATTATGAGTTCGCCTTTACGTTATTCGTATCGTATTTAATAGTATGAGGCGAGTTATGTGTTTTATGTTTGAGTTTAATACTTGCGTGTGTCTGATCAATATATGCATGATATTTGATTGGTTTATGAGACGGACAATGTGATTAGACCGATTAAAACGATATATAAGAGCACCACGACCTAAAACCGACCAGAAATGAACTTCAGTTATGTACGTGTGGTTCCGAGATCTTAGGCGCCTAAAGCGTTTAAACTCGGGGAATTCATAAATATTAAATGCGTGCGTAGAAATTACTGTCATATAGACAGATTGGTTCTCTATCGCATGATCGTTATTGCGGACAAACGTAGCGATTATTTTAGGAAATTCTACCTTGACTGAGACTCGTTTTGGTTATTTATGATTGATTGTGTGAAGACGTATGAATAAGTCGTGCCCAGCACGCGCCTTGATCACATTGTCGTCAATTGAATTTAAATCGTCAATCGTTCATTTGCTTTTTAGTTGTGCGCTTTTATCTAGTTTATTAATTTTGAATATCAAAGTCATTTAAACACCTTATATAAAATTTGCTCCAGTCTTTTTTGAGATAGGGAAATTATCACAAAGTTGAATGGTACAGTCTTGTGCCTAATACCAAAGGTTGAGAATCCTAATACTGCCCAGGACTTCCGGCCTATATCTTGCTGCAATACCGTACACAAGTGCATATCAAAGTTGCTATGTGCTAGACTGATCACTCCTGCCCAAACTTATTCATGCCAACCAAAGTGCATTTGTGGAGGGGAGATCTATAGTTCATAATATACTAATCTGCCAAGATCTTATCATATCGTATAATAGGAGAAATGCATCAGCTAGGGCACTTATGAAAGTGGATATTAGAAAAGCTATGATACGGTGAATTGGGAATTCTTGAGGAAGTGGCTATGCCATCTGAAGTTCCCATGAAGTTTGTTAACTGGCTGATGGAATGCATCACCTCTGTGTCATATACAATCTCCTTCATGGGACACAAGCAGGCCATATCAAAGGTGGTAGAGGATTGAGGCAGAGGTATCCTATTTCTCCTCTTCTCTTTGTAATTACTATGGAATATCTGTCAAGAAAACTGCAACTGTCAGCAAAAGACCCTCGGTTTGGATATCACCCCATGTGTAAACACATTAGACTGGCCAACCTATGTTTTCCGGATGACCTAATGATAATCTGTAATGGTAGGATTGGACCAGTGCAGGTAATCACAGAAGCTTTGGACCATTTCAAACTCACAACAGGCCTGGAAGCTAATGCCCGAAAGTCCAGCCTTTATCTAGCTGGAGTTCCTACCCGAGTGATGGAGGAAATCACACAGCTCACTGGATTCCAACTTGGGAGGTATCCTATGAGTTATCTGGGGGTTCCTATATCTCCAACCAAATGGACTAGGCAGGCTTGCCAAGCTTTGGTGGAAAAAATCACTGCTCGTGTGCATTGTTGGGCAACTAGAAATTTGTCATATGCTGGGAGGTTACGTCTGATAAACTCAATTATATTGGCTACACCAGTGTTATTTGAGGCAGGCCTAGGCGGTGAACGAGGTGAGGCGATGGTCAATCACCTCTACGTGCTCAGAGGCGACCTCCTTTGTGGAGGGGCGCCTGAGGCAGCGCCTTAGCGTGGGTCGTCGAGCCGCCTAGGCGACGAGACGGTTTCCTTGGTGAATATTTGTCCATTTGAGCTGTAAAGTGGTCAATTACAGGGAAAGGGAAGCTGCGAGAGGATGAAGATAGAAAAACCCTAAAATTTGCTTATGGGCTTTGATTTGGGCCTGTAATTAATTTTGGAGAAATATACATCAAACATTTCTTAAAAAGACCCAAATGAGTTTAATTTTATTTTTTTATTTCTACAATGCAACTTAATTGATTTTTATATGTAATTAATTAATTTTTATTAACTTATTACATGAAATCATCAACATTAAAAATTTTCATAAGAAAGCATGAACAATTATTTTATAATCAACAATTATTTATATATGTTATTTATAAGTTCTATGTATGTATTCAATAAGAGTATATTATATATAATATTTATAAGTTCTATGTATGTATTCAAAACCATATTCACTTAACAAAAATTGCAGTTTTTAATTAAATAAAAAAAGTTTTGTTTTTTTATTATATAAATTTGTTTTTGAACATAATTGAATATCATCTACTCCCTCCGTCCCAGCAACTTTATCACATAAGTTGCTAGATACGCAAATGGTATTATTATAATAATATAGTACAATGAAAAGGTAAAAAAGTGTATATTTTAACACGTCTTTTAAAAATATTTAATATTATTATATTGATTGTTTGTGATAGTTTTTTGCTAAATAAGGAAAGATGATAAAATTATTGGGACGCGCGGAATGGAAAAGCGTGATAAAATTAGCGGGACGAAGGGAGTATATAAGTTATGAAAAACATTTCAATATACCTATAATACTACATTTTCATTTAATCAAATTTGTTGGAAAAAACATTTATACCTGTAAAAATTCTATAAAACAAAATATATTAGCATATATAATATTAGTATAATAAATCTCGCCTCGGTTCTATGAGGCGGGGCTTTATTTGCGCCTCGCCTTTGAGGCAAGGCGTTGGAATATCGCCTCTTTCCGCCTCTCGCCTTAAATAACTATGGGCTACACATGGCTATTGGGGATCCATATTCCTACTGCCTAAAGTTGTATCCAAGGAAGTGGACAGAATATGCAGGGACTTTCTTTGGGGCAAGAAGGAGCATGAAGTATATTTCTCTAATTGGGCGGGAACAAGTGTGCTGCCAGAAAAGACATGGGGGTCTTAATCTTAGAGACTGTGTGACCCGGAACACTGCTTTAACAGGCAAACAGATATGGGATATATCCTTGGACGGGGACTCCCTCTGGATTAAACGGATCAATGCTGTCTATTTAAAAAGCCAATGCTTCTGGGATTCAATCCTGTGCTGGACTCGTGCTGGTATTGGAAGAAGCTCCACCGTATAAAAAGTCTGTTTAGAGAAGTGTATAAGGAGGGGAGATGGATAATGGCTCAGGATGGAAAGTACTCTGTTAGCTCAGGATATGCTTGGCTTAAGGGCGAGGCGACTGATTTTTGCTGCAAAGCAACATGAAACATGTAATATCCCTAAACACTCCTTTGTGAGCTGGATACTCATGCACAGACGCCTGCTAACCGTTGAAAGGCTGGTGCAATGGGGAGTGGATATCCTGACAAGAAGTGCAAACTGTGTGAAGCAACAGAGGAAGATCTTGATCATCTGTTTCTAGAATGTGATTAAGCCAAAAGTGCTTTAGAGAATCAAGGTTTGACTGAACCTTAATGAGAAGTATCCTGTCCTTCGGGGATCTAAGGGATTGGATGACACGTATGGGAAGGAACAAGAGTGTGAAGGCTTGCATTACTGTGGCTGTGCCATGTCATATCACCTTTGGTCTGAAAGGAATGCAAGGTTGCATGGGAAAGGATATAAATCTGATGAGCAGATCTTCGAGATGATAACGAAGGAAATAAAGTGCCGAATAAGAAGCTACTGCCAAAGGAAGAATGTTGAGCGCAATATCATTTTTTCAGCGTGTATGTTACTATCCTTTCTGAAATGTTTAGTTAGAAAGAAATGTATAGTTTGATAGAAATGATGATGTAACTGACCTTGTTTGCGGGTGTGGTAAATGAATTATTCATTCTACCAAAAAAATTTGCTTCCATCTAAATTAAAGTTCATAATAATATTTAAAATTAATCGAACTGTCCTCGTGGATCGATACTTGGACTTACGTCCATTTTATACTACCTGCACCAAGTACACTTGCTAGTATTCGAGCATGTCAGTCATCTATATCATCTCAATGAAGTCTGACCGCTAGATTATGTAGATTGGAGTCGGATGACGACCGATTGTGTGCGAGATACCCAAGAGTTGGTATATCGGTGGCTTGTCCCTCAAGTGTTTTTTGAGTTGATCTATCAAGATCGCCACAATCTGGACATAAGTGGTTGAGCATGAATAGATGATCAATACGTTTTTGCACTTCTCAGTGTGAGATTCTCCTAAACTTCAACTCGTCCGGCTTCTTGACTTTGTTTAGCGATCTTCATATCCACTTCCTCATTTCTTCGAGAAGGGCACTGTGATCCAAAGAATCTCCAATTGGGTTTTGATTAGGACTATCTCCTTTGATAGTCTTCGAGGAGAGTCCGTTGGATGACTTATAAGCTCTGGTCGCTCTGGGAGTTTGGTCCGATAGTCCTCTCCTTCTTGAATGTCTTCATCTACGAGTAGAACTAGATCGAAGGAAGCTTGTTTTAAGAAGTATCTAATGTTGGACATGCAAGCTCTGATGGCTTTCTCAGGTTCCTAATGTCTCAACCACTTGTCCACAATCGAGTGTGGATGTTCCGAAGCTTCAGGTTGATCCGAGGGTGCAGATGAGGCTGAGGTTGGGATTGCTTCTGTTGGAATTTTGGAGGGCCGAGGTCTCAGAGAGGTGATAGGTCAGGTATGGTGTGTGTGCGTGATGTGGCGGTTATTAGTGAGCGGGTGATAGGAGGTCTTGTTGGTGTTTGGATGGTATAGGTTGATTCGACTTGGTTTGGCGTTGATGTCTTTCGCCACTTCCTCCCCTCATGGCGATCCACAGTGGGATATGTTGGTGTCTTGGGAGGATTGGTAGGTTTGTAAGTCGGGATGGAAGGATTTTTGTAGATTGTTGAGAAGGTCTGTGTACTCCGAGTGTAGTGGTGACTAGCTGCGAGGTCGAGATAGGAGAATATCTCGGAGCTCAGTGAGAGGTATAGTGTATGGGTGGGTTTATATGGGAGGGAGGTGGTGTGGAGTCTATAGGTGGGGGTGGGGAGGTGATACTGGGTTGTGTTGGCGTGATGGTGGTGGTTTGGGGCGAAGGAATGGCACGGACGGAGTGGCCTCAGAGACGGGTGACTTCCCGGTATCTCACGGGGACGTCTAGATCGACTGATGAACTCTCTCCATCAGACGTTCTTCAAAAGTTGAAAGTGCTCCGGAGAGAGCCTTCTTTAGTCGTCCTCGATAATGAAAGGTGACAGCTCCATGAGTAGTTGACTTTGTGGATCTCGTGCGGGTTTGGATTCGTTTGGTGAATAGCTTCAAAATTGACAAATTTGTTAGAAACATTTTTGTGCTTGTATCATTTCTTTTTACGGCTAATCCTTAAAGGTTGGTCCTAATTAATAGTTGTTTAGAAGTAATATTTTATGGTAGATACCTCAAACTCTTTCACTAAAAAAATCTATCTAAACGTTTTGAGGCAAAATACAAGTGCGGCAAAATAGTTTATCTATGTTTAAAAATGTTTTCCAAGTATAAAAGTTGTTCGGATAGTATAGTATTCTACCTCAAAATTTTGACCTGTAAATGTGTTGAAACCTTTTGCATAGTTTTAATCGAAAAAGTCGGACAAAGTGGTTTTCAAACTATTGGTCGAAAAGGTTTTGGAAATCTCTTTCTCACCAACTGCTCAAATTTCCGAATGTATTCCATAGCTTAACAACTCATTCGTAATCTTATGAACTTCATCCTTATAGCACGAAATCTTAACGTGAAGTACTTGTTTCACCCTACTGATTTACTCCAACACTCTTTCACATACTGCTCAGACTGGCCATGAACAAGATCTATAAATTGTTATGCCATTGTCTTGCTCGTTTGTGAGAGTCGATACTGCCTAGACTAACTACTTCCTCCGTCATTTTCAACTCTGGATCGTACTACAAGTATCGCTTTGTTATCGTACTAAGCATTTCGAGGAACTTGGCCGACTAATTAATGCAATATATAAATAAATTCACATAAGGTAAAACTTACGAGCAATGTTGTGCTTCCACACTTTTGAGTTCCTATACATGGATAGTCTGCAGAACGTGTGACCGAAGCTACGATACCACATTGTGGCGACCACCCCAAACTCACCCCTAAATATATGCTTTTTAACGAGAATAATTTGCGGGACTTTATACAACTCGTTTAAAAACCATAACAGTAATCAAAAGATACTCAAATCACGAATATTTGAAAACTAACTTTATTTATACACTCGGCATACAGTCAGAAATCTAACTTGCATAATATCACAACTTCTTGTCAATGATTTGGCATGCAATTAGTCGACTCGACATATACAGACATACATACATACATATATATATATATGTGTGTGTACATACCGCTCACAACCACAAACATACGCATCAAAAGGGACTCACCCACCGCACAAGTCGGCATCCATGTACAGTCCACCTCAAAGTCCGTAGAAGCTCGAATGACCAGCCTCCCTGTCTAGGTCCGTCACGCAAGGTCAAGACGCTCACCTACAACGCACGAACTATATGAGCTAGAAGCTCGGTTAGCAGAAAGCATATGATGAGTGAATATACAATCCTCATGCAAAGGGTCCTAACGACCATGTAAACACGGTCTTCTGTTGATCCTCAGACATTGTGGCAATTTACAAATATCATGAAAGGCCTTCAATACAACAAAGAAAAAAAGGAAATCGTGACTGAATAATGTTTCAAGCATTTGATCAATATACATGTTGGGGATATGCCCTCGGAATGCCATTCGATGATGTAATGAATAGGGAATACACGTAAACGTATTTACATTATAATATTTGAATATTGTATTCGAATATTTATTTATGGAATAAATGTTTTATTTGATTTTACAATTTATTCCAGTATAGGCATATTATTTATTTACCATTAGTTCCTGCTCGGCATCCAGTAAGACGATAAATAAATAATACCCAAATATATCGAGTTTAGTCACCGATTCTCATGAGATGAGAGAGGATGCACCGGTGAGCTATTATTATCGGATGTCAAATTTGTCCATAAGCCTTAGACTTCAGTAGAGTGACTGAATGTCAATCTGACTTATTTGTTGACGAATCATAACTGGATGTGCCAACCATTCACTTGGGAAGTGTGAGGTATTGATATAAGTTGAATCGATGTTTAACTTGTATTTGGACACGACTCGTACGATAACATGGCTAATTACTCATTGGGCATCTATTATCGATCGAGTGACTAGACGTAAGGGTCAGTTGGCTTTGGGGTCCTGACTTGTCACTAATTTGATAGGCCCTCCTTGTTCGAGGATGAACATGGGTCAGCCGCGATATGTATTCTTGACAATGAAGTGCAGCTGCTGGGCATTGACAGTCGTGAGGGATTCACAACCTCGCAAGTAATCGACTATATGTCCTATGTCTATTCAGGGACGAGAAATTACTGAATCTTTCGAAACAAAACTAACTCACGTGGGAGGTGTAGTGTAGTTTAGTAATTTCGTCTTCACGAATTAATCATAGTGTCGGGTTAGGGAGTTTGACATGACCATGGCTCTCACTCGACCGGGACATACGTGAAGGGTCTATATGTAGTACGAATCTATAATCGGTTCGTAAAATACGAAGATCGTACTCAACACGGGATCCATTCGGTACCACGGGATTGGCTAGGTGCTTACCGAATATTTGGATTCCTCCCTTGTGGGGTTGAAACGAACCAAGAGAGTCGGTATTAAAAAGGATCGCTGGGATAGTATCTGTCAAAGAGAGGTATACATTATTTAACGGGCTTGGAGTCGTTAGTAAAATCTTAAGAGTTTTAGAAACTGTATTTACATGGACTTAGATTCCCCGAACGAAACGACGGAGAACGGACCGAAAAACAACAAAAAAATTGGACGCGGCCATGAAGACTGTGCAGGAGGCCGTGAAGGCCGGCGTCGCGGCCGTGACGTCTTGGAGTCGTGGTCGTGAACGCTGGACGAGGGCCTTCTTTTCGGGCCCCGAGACAGTGTATGCAAGAGGCCGTGAGAGACGGCTGCACGAGCCCATGAAGCCAGGCCGAACTAATCAAATCCTCTCTCGCGAGCTTCATGGCCGTGACTTCGTTGTCCGAGGCCGTGTGGCCATAGTCACGGCCGTGAACCGACAGTTTTGATGGTCAATTCTTATCCAAATTTGATCCAAATCCGTTCCTTGTTTTAATGTAAGACATGTGGGGCATTGTCTAGTCATTTGATGCCTTAATACAAGGGAATCAAACAAGAATTATGTCATGTAGGACATGATTTTGATTTTATTATGATTAAATTCATTTTCAATGGTTGAAAGATGATTTTATGCATGAGTCTTGGAGAATTTCATGGCTAACTCATTCGTTGTGAATACAAGTCCTTCTCACTAAAAGAATACTTCTAGATAAAGTTGAGATAAAAATAAATTTGATCCTTGAGATAAACCTTAATGAGTGTGGGCTTTTAGTAAATCAAACACAAACACATTTTTTTACAACGTCTTCCCTTCCTCTCTACCATCCTTAGGAGGAGGTGGAATTTGGATATGTCTCGGGGTCGGCGTGACGATCTTGTGCCAAGGCGGTCAAGCTTGGAGAGGTCACGGTGATGGTGCTCAGAGCAGACTACGTCAATCGGGACGATTGGTGAGAGCTAGGGATCTTCGCTACGAGGGTAACTTCTTAAACCCTATTCGTGTCATACATGTTTATTTATAATTGAGCAATCCGGGGCTACTTTGCGGGCTCCCGGAAGAAAAAAAAAATTTACACTCCGTTGCGTATGGGATTAGATCTAGGGACACTCGGGGTTCCCCGACAATATGACGGTAACTGGAATCATTTCGCATTGCATCATATCAACTTTTGATAATTGCTGCATACGCACCACCCCGATAAAGTCCTTGTCGCGATTGAATTGTGCATAAAGGTCATTTTCCCTTTCTTCGACACTACTTGAATTGGGCTCACCCATTTACTATCCAATTGGATATATAACACTGGCATCGAGTAGCTTACTCAGTCGTCCTTCACAAAAATCTTCATGATCGGATTCAACTAAATTTGGGGCTATCGAGTTGAGCTCGTGCTTGTGTGAGGGTGGCCACAGTTCGGTAAACCGACCGAACCTACCAAACCGACCGAAATTTCGGTACGTACCGAATACCGAACAAAAAATTCGATTCGGTATTCGGTTCTAAATTCTGAAATTTCGGTAATTCAGTTCGGTACAAGTTTTCTATTCGGTATTTTCGGTATACCGAATTACCGATATTTAAATAAAATGTATTAAATATACAGCCCAATAATTATAATAAATATGCAGCCCAATAATTATAAAAAGCCCAATATACAGCCCAAGGTCAATTAGGATTTTATTTTCTTCCTCCACGGACTACACAAATCTTCCCAACAACTAAAAAATAAAAACTGAAAACCAATGTCGAGCAGATGAGTTAAGTCATTTCGACGCCTCTGTCAATTGTTTTTCAGTCTTTGGACGCCTTCAAGGAGTGTTTTAAGTTGTTGGACAGCCCTAGTTGCATCGTTCGAGCTATCAATCTTGGAAAAACTCTCCTTTGCAGCTGTGCTACCCAAGTTATCCGCCACATCATCTTAGCCTGTAGCTTCGCCACATCCGCCACGTCCGATGGAGTACTTGAACGAAGACTTGTAGCTGTAATCGAACGGCGGAGGAGGCTGCGCCGCCGCCTTGGTCTCCGACGAAGGATGAACTCCGTGTTATTCTGGTGATTAAATTAATGCCCTCACAGTAAAAAAATGAGATGCTCTCACTTTCCTTTTTTTTCGCTCGTCTGTTTTTTGGCTCTTCTCAATATTGCTCTCACAATAAAATAATTCTCACAATGTTGTATTTTGATGCTCATGCAAGAAGAAAAGACGAAGGGAGGCTTCATAAAATATTAGCTTGCTAACGTTCTTTCTTCTACACCTGCTCACAATTTATAGAAATGTAAAGTACAAGAATCCAAAACCAAAATTCAACAAAACAAACTACTTTTAGACTTTCCACGTTATCTTATCTCTTGATATTAGTTCCTTGTCATACATGTATTCCTCATTTTCTTCAATCGTGTGCCGATGTTAGGTGTAGCCGATTTTTTTCTTTTTATTTTCATATTGAGATTATTCAACAAATACCCCCCTTAATCTCAATATCTTGCGTCCTTCATTCCGAGCATCCATTTCAGCTTTTCAAAAACATTTGTCGGTAGCGGCTTAGTAAAAATATCTGCAACTTGATCCAGACTTGCACGTGCACCATCTTCACTTCTCCATTTTTCACGTGCTCTCTAATAAAATGAAATCGAGCATCAATATGCTTACTTCTCTCGTGATGAACCGGATTTTCCGCCAACTCAATCGCTGACTTATTATCGACTCGAATTTCGGTTGGCTCATCTTGTCGAAGATTCAACTCGGTCAGTAAGTTCCTCAGCCAGATTGCGTGACAGGCACACCAAGATGCTGCCACATATTCCGCTTCGCAGGTTGATAGAGTCACGATCGGTTGCTTTTTGGATAACCAGGTGAATGCCGTATTCCCGAGATAAAATACGTAGCCGCCAGTACTTCTTCGATCATCGATATCTCCACACCAATCGCTATCAGAATATCCGATTAATTTGCAGTCGCTCGCCTTTGGATAAAATAGTCCGAGCGATTTTGTTCCTCGGATGTATCGTAAAATCCTCTTGATCGCTTTGAGATGTGACTGCCTCGGATCCTCCATATAGCGGCTAACGACTCCAACGCTGTAAGCAATATCGGGTCTCGTGCAGGTCAAGTATCGCAGACTGCCCACGAGACTTCGATAATCAGTCGCATTCACTCCTTGTCCTCCCTCAAACTTGGACAGTTTTGTTCCAAGTTCCATCGGTGTCGCTACCGGGTTGCTATCCTCCATTTTATTTTTCTTTAATATAGCCTTCGCATATGCTTCTTGCGATACACAAATTCCCGTGCTTCTTTGCTCGACTTCGAGACCGAGAAAATATTTCATCAGTCCCAAGTCTGTCATCTCGAATTCCTTCGTCATCGCCTTCTTGAAGTCGTTGACTATTTTCTCACTGCTTCCCATGAAAATGAGGTCATCGACATAGAGAGCGACGATGATCATTTCCTTTCCTTCTCGTTTGACGTAGAGAGCATGCTCGAATGGACATTGCTCGAACTTATTCTTTTTGAAATATCCGTCAATTCGGGTGTTCCATGCTCGAGGCGCTTGCTTTAGCCCATAAAGTGCCTTTTTTAATTTCAACACCTTACCTTCTTTTCCTGGTTTTGAATATCCTGGGGGCTGCTCCACGTAGACTTCTTCCTCGAGTTCCCCATTCAGAAAAGCGGACTTTACGTCCATCTGGTAGATTGGCCAGTTGAATTGTGCAGCTTGAGCAAGGAGCAAACGGATTGTCTCCATTCTTGCAACGGGAGCAAAAACTTCGTCATAATCTATTCCCGCTTGTTGTCGATAGCCTTTCGCCACCAATCTCGCCTTGTAACGCTCAATTTTTCCTTGAGCATTCATCTTCTTTTTATAAACCCATTTGACTCCAATGGGTTATACCCGTTTGACCACTCCACAAGTTTCCATGTGTCGTTCTTTTCGATCGCCTTTATTTCCTCGTCCATCGCCATTTCCATCTCTTGTCTCTTATGGCTTCTTCGAAACTAATTTGTTCCGAGTCGGCCAGTAAGCAGACTAGGTGAACCTGTTCGGTTGATCTGTACAGGTCCTGCATGCTTCGCATCCTCGGCTGTCTTGGTTCGTCCTTCTCATCATTTTCTTGAGACGAAATCGGAACAGGTATTGGTGTAACGATCAGTGGTTCTTCAGGCGTTGTGTTTTCTTCAACGTTCCAGTCCCACGAACTTTCTTCGTCTACCCGAACATCGCGACTTACTATCACCTTTTTATTTTCAGGATCATAGAGACAATACGCCTTCGTCTTCTCATCATACCCAATAAACACGAGCTTTTTGCTTTTGTCGTCGAGCTTGGTTCTTCTCTGGTCGGGCACATGTGCATACGCCACACTTCCAAATATTTTGAAGTGAGCTACCGTCGGTTTTCGGCCAGTCCATGCTTCCTGTGGTGTTTGATTCTCGAGGCTGTGATGTGGACATCGGTTCTGAATATATATGGCACATCGTACCGCTTCGGCCCAAAATTCCTTTGGCATGTCCTTGCTTTTTAACATTGATCGAACCATGTCGAGAATGCTTCGGTTCTTCCTTTCAGCTACGCCGTTCTGCTGTGGTGAATAAGGTGCGGTGAGGAACCTCCTGACGCATTGCTCCTCGCAAAAAGTTACAAAAGCGCCTGAAGTATATTCTCCACCTCTATCTGAGCGGAGCGCCTTGATGTTTGAACCCGTCGCCTTCTCGACTATAGTTTTGAATTTTTTAAATGTCTCGAGCGCTTCTGATTTTTCCTTTAGAAAGTACACCCACGTCTTTCTTGAGTAGTCATCGATGAAAATAATAAAGTATCTCCTTCCACCGAATGATTCTGGTGTGATCGGCCCGCATATGTCTGTATGTATGAGCTCGAGCGGTTTGCGCGCTCGATATTCTGCATGCTTCTGAAACGTCGTCCTCGTATGTTTCCCGATTACGTAGCTTTCGCAAAGCTTCTTTTCGCCTTCTATCACCGGCATTCCGTTGACCATGCCTCTTTTGGAGAGTTCCTTTAGGCCACCGTAGTGCAGATGTCCAAATCGCATATGCCACAAATGGTCTTTGTCCCCCACGTCAACTTGCAAACATTTTTCTTGAATCGCCTTCAGGTTGAGTCTGAACATTCTGTTCCTTTCCATCACGACCCGAGCGATCATTCTTCCATCTTTGTTTCTTAGTTGCAACGAGCGGTCCTTCATGAACACCGAACATCCTTTTTTCAAGCAACTGCCCCATACTTAAGATGTTCGTCTTCAAGTCGGGTACGAAGTAGACGTCCTCGACCGATCCCTGTTTGCCATCATTTTGAGAGAAACAGATTTTCCCTCGGCCTTTGACTTCTATCTTCGACGCGTCTCCAAAAGACACGTGACCGTCATCGATCTTCTTCAGATCAGTGAAAAGATGTTTATGCCCGCTCATATGATTGCTGGCACCAGTGTCAAGATATCACACCATATCGTTGCCTGGACTCGTATCCTCGAGCGCCATTAAGAGAACGCCTTCGTCTTTTGGCTCTTCTTGTGTGATTAGATTCGCATTTTCGTCCACCTTCTTTTCGGACCAACAGTCTTTTGCGAATTGTCCGAACTTCCCGCAGTTGTAGCATTCAACGCTCGGTCGATTCGAGCGACCACCCCGCCATTGAGCTCGACCTCGTCCTCTCCAATTTTGATTGCTCGTTTGCCGTTGTTCCGGATTGTATCCTCGTCCTCGGCCTGAATTTTGACCGAAACCTCGTCCTCGTTGACCTCGTCCTCGGCCGTGATGCGTATATAGCGCCTTGTCATCTTTCACCGATAACTTCGTCTGTAGAGCCTCGTCTAGCGATTCCTGCTTCTTCTTTTTCTTCCGTTGCTCGTGAGCTTCGAGCGAACCGGAAAGTTCGTCGACCGTCATTTCTTCGAGATTTTTTGATTCTTCAATTGCACATACCACGTTCTCGTACTCGTCCGCCAGGGAGCGGAGAATTTTCTCGACGACCGGGGCTTCCGTTAGAGCCTCGCTGTTTCTCTTCAACTGATTCGAGATGGTTTGTACTCTCGTTATATAATCGGATACGCCTTCGCCGTACTTCATTCTTGTCGTTTCGAATTCGCCACGAAGCGTTTGCAGCCGTACTTGTTTTACTCGGTCGGTGCCTTTGTATGTTGTCTCCAGTTTTTCCCATGCTTCCTTAGAATTTTTCGCGTCTGCTATCTTTTCGAGGCCGGGATCGTCTAACGCTTGGTGGATGGGGTTGAGCGCTGTATCGTCGAGTCTGTGAGATTCTTCCGACGCCTTACTTTCAGCCTCGTCGTCCTTTTTTTTCGGTTCGGTGTACCCTTTTTCTACGATATTCCATACGCCTCGCGACCCGAGCAGTACCTTCATTCGGATAACCCAACTATCATAGTTGAGTTTTGTGAGGCGCGGGACGGACATGACTTCGAATGACATGGCTCTGATACCAATCTGTTATTCTGATGATTAAATTAATGCCCTCACAGTAAAAAAATTAGATGCTCTCACTTTCCTTTTTTTTCGCTCATCTGTTTTTTGGCTCTTCTCAATATTGCTCTCACAATAAAATAATTCTCACAATGTTGTATTTTGATGCTCATGCAAGAAGAAAAGACGAAGGGAGGCTTCATAAAATATTAGCTTGCTCACGTTCTTTCTTCTACACCTGCTCACAATTTATAGAAATGTAAAGTACAAGAATCCAAAACCAAAATTCAACAAAGCAAACTCCTTTTAGACTTTCCACGTTATCTTATCTCTTGATATTAGTTTCTTGTCATACATGTATTCCTCATTTTCTTCAATCGTGTGCCGATGTTAGGTGTAGCGGATTTTTTTCTTTTTATTTTCATATTGAGATTATTCAACAAATACCCCCCTTAATCTCAATATCTTGCGTCCTTCATTCCGAGCATCCATTTCAGCTTTTCAAAAACATTTGTCGGTAGCGGCTTAGTAAAAATATCTGCAACTTGATCCAGACTTGCACGTGCACCATCTTCACTTCTCCATTTTTCACGTGCTCTCTAATAAAATGAAATCGAGCATCAATATGCTTACTTCTCTCGTGATGAACCGGATTTTCCGCCAACTCAATCGCTGACTTATTATCGACTCGAATTTCGGTTGGCTCATCTTGTCGAAGATTCAACTCGGTCAGTAAGAACCGTCGCCCATGACTGTTTCTGTACTAGTGTATGCGCGTGCATGCAAATATGGGCTAATGCCTCTGTATGTACAAACTTCATTCCATTCGTTAAAAAATTGCTATATTACTGCAAATCATAATTAAAAAATAAGTAGACATAATGAATGTATCTTACTAAATTAACTTAATAATAGATATGACTTGTGCGACCCAGTTACAATCAGTTGTGAGCTAAACTTTTCCTTTTTTTTAAGGGCTTCTAGTACTCATATAAAGAGTTTTAATTTTATCCTCGCCACAGAAAACAATAATAAAAAAAGTGTAATGTAAGCAATATAAAATCCAAGGGGGTGACACTTTCATTTCAATATATATTATGATGGATGACACACAACCAGCTAATTAATTACATTATCCATGATCCGCACCACAACAGAGCTAAGTTTAGCGAACCAAAAAACTTTCACTTTCACATTACGCGTTAATAAGCGGACCGCCTTTCATGAGCTCCGTAAAAGCGAGAGCCACCAACCAATCATGGCAAACCTACCGTTCCATATCTCAGCATCTGACGTAAACACACCATTGTTCTTTGACTCTGGCGACAGCCCTCTGTAGATTGGTATCACAGTTGCGAATGCGAGCAACCAACTCGTCAGTAGGAACCACTGAACGCCGCCGTTCATCAACTGAGACAATAAGCCTCGCCCGGTGACCAACTCGACTCCAACGGCAGCCACGAAACCAATCATAGCCGCACGCCCGTTGATTCTCTCCGGCGCTAAACCGTCAAAGGCGAACAAATCTTCAGTATCCTTCGAAGTCACCTTCGAGCGGTTAGGAGTCAGGTCAAATGGGTCAAGCTCTCCCTTTTCCTTCTCATTATCCTAAATAGATTATCATATATTATGAACCTAAATGTATTTGGGAACTGGTAAACTTGACTGTTATATGTAAATCTGTTGTTACCTCTTTCATGCTTCGGACCGTAAACTTAATAGTCCTCTTCAGCGGCAATAGTCCAACACTTGATTGGCTATGACCAAACATCGTAGTGTGTTGGCCTCCACAAGACATTATCGATGGCATCACAGATGCGTAGCAAGTAACGGAAGCCATGGTAGATCCTAATACTCAACGTAGATATGTGCTTCTTTATTTGTCTCTGACGGAAGATTTTCTGCGTTAGGGTAGTATACAATAAAGATTATCTCTTGATTGAATGATGAGACCGGGAATGAACTTCAAGGTGTATTTATAGTGAGACAGAGAAATGAAGACAAACGGGTGGATGCCATCCACGTAATGTGCTGATATGGATCTCGAATTGAAAGGTTATGATCAATAATTGTCGGAAAATATTGCTAGAAACTTCTTGATGTTATTGTTGAACTATACATGTGTACTATAGCGTCAGCATGGGTTCCTTGGCGCTTTTCAAGATTTCATTTTTTTTACGTATCATCTATTCTATTTTAATTAACACAACCTTTTAAAAACTATCAATTTTTATCCAATTTGTCGTTTCAGTTACACCCAAACCCAAAATTTGAGTCAATTTGTTAAGTGATTTAAAGTAACTGTTCTCAAATTGATTGGTATGTCAATATTTTACATTTTAAAAAATATTAATTAAAATTAAACATTGGACCACGTTTTCTTAGCCTAATAAAAGTAACTACCTATTTCTATTTTTAGTACATTGATTATTTTTTAATTAATTATTAAAACTAACATTAAAACAAAAACCACCCACTATTATCAAGTTTTATTTATATGCGACCTACATATAAAAAAAAAATAGGTGACATTTTCTATGCTTTTGGGTATTATTTGAGGTGTCAACTTCTAAATATTCTAGCTATATTTTGTTTAGTGCAATTTACGAGTCAGACCCCAATTAATATTTTCATATAGAGATAAGGACCCATGTAAGTTTTATTTAGAGATAAGGACCCAATTTCAGTTTTATTTAGAGAACAGGACACATGTGTTACCACAAACCCATGAAGTGTTACCACAGACCCATGAAGTGTTACCACAGACCCATGAAGTGTTAGCACAGACTCATGAGGTGTTAGCACAGACCCATGAAGTGGTACCACAGACCCGTCAAGTGTTACCACAGATCGATGAAGTGTTACCACAGACCCATAAAGTGGTATTGGGGAATCATGAAGTGTTTCTGAAAAAATTGGGTCTTAAAAGCGAATTTTCTGACATGGGCCTGAACTCTAATTGAAACTTAAATGGGGGCCTAAAACGTAGATGCCCCTTTTATTTAGGGTTGCAAACGAATCGAATCTAGTCGAATACCATAATATTTTATTCATATTTGGATGACAATCGAATCCGAATACGAATATTCGAATATATAACCGAATCATAAAATCGATTCTTATTCGTATTCGGAAATATTCGAATCGAATATTCGAATACTCGAATATGGATTACATTGAGTATTTATCTTTACATTTAGTAAAACGTTTTATATTATTATATTTAAAATATATATTCTAAAGTATATATTGAATTGTAATATTATGTATCGCCACCCCCTTTAAGGGTGAAGAAAAAAACATTAGTTGTACAATTTCTTATAATTTGTTCTCCATCAATAATAATGTAAGTTTTAAATTATTACGTTTTATTTCATGAATGCAGTTATTCAAAGAAAATTATTTACACATAAATATTAATTTTGTAATTTATGTTAAAGTTAATTCTACACTTTACTATTAGAAATAAACAAAACTTCTAAATTTATAAATATTATTCTTTGATTTATTTCTAAAAACCTTTCTCATACCATAAATATTTCATATATAAATTTATGAATAAATAAAATTATGCGAATCGAATAATTTGATTAATATTCGAATCGAATATTGTGATGTCATATTCGTATTGGATATTTCTCGAATAAAAAAAATATTCTGATTCAGATTCATATTCTAAATTTTCGAATTCAAATCTTAAAATTTCGAATCGGATCGCGAATCGAACAAAAAAGTTTGATTCGTTTGCAACCCTACTTTTATTTATAGTAATTTGGTCACTTGCGTTTTATTTATCCACGAGGCTTGCAAACGTCACCAAAGCCCAATGGAAAATGAGCTTCAGCCCAATACACATTTCGAGTTGCGAGACTAAATACATAGTTATAAGGGGTCTTTACACATAATTACCTATTTGGATAAAAACTTGTAATTTAGTACCCTGTCAGGATTTTTTATATGTAGGTACCTAACAAATAAATTTTTTGCACATAGGTACCCGATCTCCGAAAGTACACCATACAACACATTTGGGTACTCTATATCAACACATTTAGGTACCCTATATAACAGAAAATGGTACGACGTATGCTATATTTAGGTACGCCCTATGTAACACAGGTATGTCGTAGGTACGACGTATGTTATATCTAGGTACCCTATATCAACGTGTTATGGTACGCAATATACACACAGGAAGGTACGACATAATTAAAGAAACTGGTAAAAATTAAATTGGTACCTATGTATAAAAATTTCTGACATGGGTACCTATGGGTAAAAATTTTATCCAATTAGGTATTTTTATATAGATTCACCTAGTTATAATAGAAAAATAATCAAAAAATTATTATTGGGCGAAAAAAAGACTTCAAGAGTCGCGACTACAATAGACAAACGGCAGGGTTACTTTCGTCTTTGTCAACGATGCTCCATTGATCTGTTCTGTTCCACTCAGCTCGATCGGAATCGAGGTAATGTCAACACGATCCTGTTTTTTTTTTTTTTTTTTTTTTTCCTTTTTTCTCTTTTTATGTTATGCTGCGTTGTTCATGTGCTTGCGATTATTGGAGCTGTTGATAATAAGCGTTGATTTGTTTGGTCTTTCCTTTTGTTGCGATTGTAGTATTTCCCGATCGAATCGTTTACCGATGGATGCTTGTGGTTTCTGAAACCGTGAGATCTTACTGTACACTTTTTTTAGGCTGGTAGATTAGTGACTGCCGAGGCGACAAGTGCTCGAATGTTAGCCTAAGAAGGAGTGATGTTCCTATTTATTAGGTAGTCTTTCTCATGGATCAGTCTGTGTTTAGGGAATAAATCGGTAGAAATTGCCGTCTTTGTTCTTCTTCATTGAGCTTTAGTGATTTTGTCCCTTTCCTTTATCCCCACTGTCTTCTAGGAACTGGAAATTCGTTACCCATTCAAAGACATCAATGGGCGGCGTCGCTTAGCAGAAACACATCATGTGGAAGTTCGCATCCAATTGCATCGCCAGAGCCCACAAAATGCCCAAGAACGACGCACCAAAGCACCAAAGGCAACAAGACGACCACGACTGCTCAGACGACGAACGGTCGTCCACAAACAGCAATGGGGAAGAAGGCCTCGAATGCCCAATATGCTGCGAATCCTTCAACCTAGTCGAGAACGTGCCCTACGTTCTATGGTGCGGGCACACTTTATGCAAGAACTGCATCGTAGGCCTTCAGTGGGCGGTGGTCAAATTCCCGACCCTTCCCCTTCAGCTCCCTCTCTTCATCTCATGCCCATGGTGCAACCTATTGTCCTTCCGTTTGGTCTACAAGGGAGTGCTAAAGTTCCCTCGTAAGAACTTCTTCCTCCTATGGATGCTCGAAAGCATGAACGGGGATAGGGTGAAGACTCAGTCTCAATCAGCCATCTGTGAGGACGATCAGGCGATTTGGGCGTCGAACGATAAATCGACTGCAAGAATCTGCCCGGGAAATCACCTCAGAATTGGTGGGCATGGGCACATAAGCGCCGCCGCCGCCCATCATCAGCAGTTCGACGATTATCTGACCGTCGAGAGGCTTCATTCGTGTTTGAGGAAGTTGCTAGAGTTCTTCGTTCATCTGACTGCAAAGTTTCCCCTGGTAATTCTTTCACTTCTCATCGTTCTTTATGCTGTTCCCGCGAGTGCGGCTGTGCTGGCTCTGTATGTGGTTATTACGGTCTTCTTCGCCGTTCCTTCTTTTCTCATTCTCTACTTTTCGTATCCGAGCTTGGATTGGCTGGTGAGGGAGATCATGAATTGATAATGGTTCTTTTCAATCTATGGCTGGCTGGCTTTCTTGGTATTAATGTTATTTTGCTCCACGAATGTTATTTCAAGGTTGTTTTTCTGTCTTAGAAATATATCGAGCGTGACCAACCATGTTGTATTTACATTGTATCTGGTTGGTATATACAGACTTTAAAATTTAACTCCTTAAGTGCTGCATCCTGTAACGCATATCTTATGGATGATAGATCATTAAATTTCTCAGTTTGAGGTGTTTGAAACTCATTCTGCGTTTTCATGATGTTGGGTTGTCGTTATCATATGCTTCCTTAAATGATTGACATGCTCGTACCATTTTCCTTGCAACTTAGTACTTCGATGTTGTAAATTGTTGGTCGACATTATAATTGTGTTGATGGATATATGTTTCCTTTTCCGACCATCCACGCACCGTGCATCGTCAAAGTCACCACACGCAGATTGCTAAGATTGAAATGAATCTGAAAATCTCATCACCAAAGTCTCGACGATAGTTTCACATTCCAATCATGTTCATTGCACAGTTTTTGAAATCTAGATTTGCGAACTTACGGATTAAGATTTTGCAAGTTTGTTGTAGGATCGAAGTAAAAAAAAAAAAAAAAAAACCCAGATTCAATATGCTACGAGTCTAAACTTCACTTGTCGATTAAGGGACGACTCTCTTTTACAATGGGATATAGTTCCTAAAGTCCACACAACTACGATAGTCGGGGAGTCCAAATAAATTTGAACCCATGACGTCAAAAAGATATCACATTCACTTGCTACAATCCATCTAAGACAACAACGCTATACATGTTATTGAAGAAAAAGCTTACAAAACAATGATAATCGATAAGTGCCAAAACCATAGACAAATAAGGGAGGAACGCAAGCACATAAAAATCACATACAACATCACAATCAACAAAATCCCACAAGAAACATGATATTAAAACAAACAAAAAAAAAATAAAAAATCATTTTACCTATTTTCTAGGTGTATGCCGCTATAACCATTTAACCATAATAATTTGCCTCCCCATATTATTTCCAGCGTGCCAATCGCATCAACCATGCCTTGCCCCGACAACGCTGCTATTCGCGGGCGCCTTCACCAGCCCGACCCGACCCATCGCACTCCTAACCCGCTCCGCATCGCCGAACCTCCCCACAGCAGCGTAAATATTACCCATCAGAACGTAATTGCCCGTATTCTCAGGCTCCATCTCAAACAGCCTCTCAGCCGCAATCTCCCCAAACTCCACATTCCCATGTATGGCACAAGCTCCTAGCAACGCCCCCCAAACGCTCGCATGGCCCGCAGGCCCGTTGGCCATCCCCTCAATCAGCTCGCGGGCCTCCCCGAGCCTATCGGCCCGGCCCAAAAGGTCCACCATGCAAGTGTAGTGGTCGGTCCTAAGGCTCTCCTTGTGGTTCCTAACCATGAACTCAAACAGGCCCAAGCCCTCGTCCACCAAGCCCGAGTGGCCACAGGCGTGTAAAGTCGAAGTGAAGGTTACCTCGCTGGGTTTAATTCCCGACCCAACCATCTGATTGAAGAGGTCTAAGGCGACTCTTCCATGCCCGTGTTTACCGTAGCCAGCGATTATAACACTCCAAGAAACAATGTCCCTTTTTCTAACGGGGAGAGAATCGAAGAGCTTGTGGGCATTCTGTAGATTCCCACATTTTGCATATACGTCGATCAGACCCGTTAGGATTTCGGGTTTTCTTGCAAACCCAGATCTTAGTAAGTACCCGTGGATGTTCGATGCCTGGCGAACGTCAGCTTCCATGGCGTAGGCTGGGAGGAGGCTCTTAAACGTTGCATCGTTGAGTTCAACTTCTTTTCGAAGCATCTGCTTGAAGAGCTCTATGGCTTTTTTCGTTAGCTTATTGTGGACACAGCCCGAGAGGATCGAGTTCCATGGAACGGTTCTCTTCTTACAGGTTTTGGAGAAGACCCTTTGGCTGAGTTCGAAAGAGTTGCACTTTGCGTATAAATCGATTAAGGCTGTCACGATGTTGACGTCTTGCTCTGTGTCATGCCTTATTGCGAAGCCATGCAGGGATTTCCCGAGCCTCAAGTCGTTAGAATAGGCGCACATGGCAAGCAGTGAAGCGAGAGTTACCTCGTTGGGCCTTAGACCATCGAATTGCATCAATCTGCACACCTTTAAAGCGCCCTCGATGTTTTCAGATGAGACGTAGCCGTGGATCAGCGTTGTCCATGTCACGACGTCTTTCTCCACCATTTCGTCGAAGACATGTCGTGCCTCGTCCATTTTCTCGCACTTGACGTACATGTCGATGAGAGCGTTTCGAACAGCCAATCTCTTTCCTAAGCCCTGATCTTCTACCAAGTCATGAACTTGCCTGCCAATGTCTAATGCCTTGGTGTTGCCACAAACGGGCAAAATGGAGAGAATCGTTGCAGAGTCGATCTCCACCTTGCTATCTACCATCTTACGAAATAAAGCGAGAGACTCTTCTCCATTACTGTTCCTATACAGCCCACCAATCATCGTGTTCCACGACACAACTGATCTGTCGTGCATTTCATCGAACACCTGCCTCGCACTGTCCGTATCTCCACAGTTCATGTACATGGCGAGCAGAGAATTCCCCACAAAGCTCCCCAGCAAGAACCCCCCTTCACCGTCATTCCATGAACCACCTTTCCGATCTCCGGCAACACCATGTCCCCGATGGCTCTCGCAACAAACGGATAGGTGTATTCATCTGGAACACAACCCACAGCAGAAGAACGCATTTCGACAAACAGCTCCAGCGCATTCCACGGAAAACCACTCTCGACGTACATCCTGATCATGCCCTTGTAGGAGACGACGGTTCGCTTTGGCAATCTGTCGAACAGCTTGCGGGCGTAAGCCAGGTCGCCGCAGAGGCCGTACGCGGCGGTGAGGAGGTTGAGGAAGTGGGTCGAGAGGAGGTCGGAGGCGATGAGATGGGCGTGGAGCTTCTGCGTGGTGGGTAAGGACTTGGTGCGGGTGGCGCACCGGTGTAGGATGGACTCGCATTGCGACGGCGCGGCGGTGAAGAGGTGGCTGAGCGCGCGTGAGAGAGGTAGTTGGGCATTGGACATTCATCAACTCCGTGAAAACCGTTTAAGGCGTCGGCGATTGTGCTCTGCAAAAGTGAGTGAGTATATAGATGGATGGACTAGAGTTAGACGACGACGGCTATCGTTCCTTCTTGCTTTACCATGTTCCATAGCTAATTGGGCTTTGAGCCCATTTTAATCTATTAAAAAGGCCCAATTAACGTTAGAAGGCCCAAGTAACGTAACGCATCACATAGGCTAATTGATCGGACAACTGAATCGAGAGAGCTCCATATCTCTCAAGATCTATTTGTATTATATCAACATTCTGTAATACGTATTACACTGTATCACATGGAACTAAACAAATGGCAACTAACGGGAAATATTGTCTACTTTGGCATCAATTCACTACTACGTCATCTGTATGTGATGTCATCACGAATCTTTCCAAAGCAAGGTTATGTAAGACGCATCTGCCACTTTTCCTCTAAAACAAACAATAAAATAAACACACACTCGACAAAAACCATGGCGCTGGATACTTGTAACCAGAAAGGCGATATTTATAAATAGGCGTAGCAGCACCACCAACGTAGCATTCTCTTGCACTTATGCTCCGCAAGACAAAACCTTTCCTCTCTTCGACTCAATATCCTCCGCGCTGACATCATCAGCTGCCCTCTTCAAAGATTTCGAACAGCCGTCGGTTTCGCGGTTTGAGTTGCCTGGAGAAGTTGAAGTGGAGGCAGCAGCAGCAATCGTGGAAGGAGGACTAACGCTTTCTGATGCCATCTTCATAAGATTTTTCTTGTGCCTCTTACCAAGCAGATGTTCGTCCAGATCAGACTTCTTCGAGCAACCAATCTTGCAAACCTCGCACCACGTTCGAATAACTGGCTTGTCCCTAGAACCTGGCAAAGCAGTGGAAGAAGTAGCATGCAAGGAGTGGTTACTAACGGATACATCATCAACTGCGCTCTTCAAGGATTCCAAACATACGTCAACTTCTTGATTTTCAGGGTTTCCCGCTATTGCATTGATTGGCTTGTCTGAAGCATTAAACGTGCGAGGCCCACGAGGTTCAGCAATGGCAGGATCGATACATTCTGTTTGCAATTTCAGTAGATTTTTCTTATGCCTTTTACCCAGTAAATGGTCATCGAGAACAGACTTCGTACAGCAATCAATTTTGCAAACTTCACACCAGGCTTTGTGTGCAATGTCGATAGAAACCGGCAAAGCTGTGCAACCATCAATCACAGGAGGTGAAGGAGCAGTAACAACAGGCAATTCAAGTGGGCTACTAGTTGACTTGTCATCTATAGATGCTGATGGCAACTGCGTGGAACCAGCAAGCAAGAAATGGTTATTGTCAGATACATCATCAACTGCGCTCTTCAAAGATTTCGGACCAACGTCAACTTGTTGATTTTCTGCTGGCTTCACTGCTGGTGCAGTGATTGATTCGTCTAAACTAGTAAGCGTATGAGACCCCTGAGGTTCAGTAATGGCAGGACCAGTGCCTTCTGAGTTCAATTTCAGTAGATTTTTCTCATGCCTTTTACTAAGTAGATGATCATTCAGAGAACGCTTCGAAGAGCAATCAATCTTGCAAACTTCACACCAGGCTTCGCGTGCCTTGTCGGTAGGAATCGGTACACTGTCAATCGCAGGAGGTGAAGTAGCAAGCAAGGACTTGTCAGAAGCCTCTTTTCCTTTCCTCTTTGCTTCATCTCGACGGGCTTCGATGCTTCGGTAGAGATGCACAGCACAAGGTACGGGTTCACCCTAGAAATGACAAAACCGTTACTTATTGGTAGGATAATACAGAAATTTCCTAAATTAGAACATCAGTGCACTGAGCCCACTTTTGAGAAAGGAACTGATTCAATTCAATCAATCACTAGCAGGAAGAGAACGATCAATAAACTTCAGAAACACTAAGCCGCTTACTTTCATAGCCGCATAACTCAATGCTCCCAGCACGTATTGCCCGAGTGGACTCCACCAATTGATATCCGCGTTCGTAGAATCGTCGAGCCACACAGCTTGCTGCGCCACGTTCTGAGGCGGCGGAGGCGATACATGAGGGAGAGACAGCTCCTTGATGCCGGAACCGATGGTAGAAGCTTTTGCTGCGTCGGCGGCGGCGGTGACGTGATTTGTGGCGCGCAAATTTTTCATCCGATTGGATCTTCGACGTGGTTTGGTGGCACGCAAAGGGCGTTGATCCATGGTGGGTTACAGCTGCTCTTTCTCTACTATAAAGGGAAGAACGCCGATTTTAGGGTTTCAGTTCGTCATGTACCTACTGTAAGGTTGGGACTATTCGACTATGTATTCCAAGCACAATAACGTTCGGACATGTAGACGTACATGTATTGTGGTATTAGTCGTATGCCAAATATTGTAATTAAGTTAAAGGACCCATTCGGTGATCAATTAAATTTAAGGGGGTCTGTCGCAATTAAATAAGATGTGTGGGGTAAATTAATAATTGTGTAGAATTCCTGGGGGCTGGAACGTAAGTATCTGATGGGCTTACTAACGGGCCAGCCCATTATGACATCTATAAATATGGGTGTGGTCCCTAAGTGCTGTACAACGAAACACACAGTCGTCGCTCTCGTAAAACCCTAGCGACTGCCGTCTAAGGATATTTAGGGTACCCATCTTCCCCAATCTAAAGGTTTCACGTACGCGTATTGGAAGATCCACATACCCGGTTATCATTAAGAACGCTATGGAATTCTCAGGTACGTTTATATTTCCGCTGTATTAAGTTTAACGCCTTAATTAATCCAATCAAGGTTAAAGTCTTTTCGGATCCATACGGCTACGGATAACGTCGGCAGCGACGACGTTTTGATCCCGTGGTGCCCGCGCGGTGCCGAGGCTGGCCGCCCACGGGCCACGCGCGGTGCCGAGTCACCCCGCCCAAGTGCCGCGCCAGATGTGCCGCCCGCCTGGTCCGCCCCGCCGGCAGCCCGCCCGCGCGCCGCCGCCGTGGCCCGTCGTGGTCCGACCCGACCCGCTCCGTCGCGATCCGGCCCGACCCGCTTGGGCTGACCCATCTTGACCCGCGGTCCGACCAGTTTGATTTTTCTTCTGTGTCTTGTAGTGGCGTTATAAATAGGCGTTGTGTGTCTTTGTATTAACGCGCGAAAAAGTTCTTGATCGTAAATTTACGCGGAAATCAATTTTCTCGATGGTAAATTTACACGGAAATTTCATCAACGGGTTTTCCCATTAATATTTTACTATTGCTTGTATTATGAACCGATCGATGGTCATTGTATCCCAACACCTACCTCACCCCAGCTCCGAAGGAGGTTTCGATGGAGTCAAGTCGTGCGGAAGGGATGATGTTAGAAGGGTTGCTGGAAAAGAACCGAAGTGAGGAAGGAAAGAATTAAAAGCTCTTAATGTTTGGATTGGGCTTGAAAAAGTTGGATTGACTGAAGTATGCAATTGCATTTGGGCCTAACGTTATCTAGTTTTAATTAGAACTGGGACTATGTTTAAATGAGCCCAAATTATTATGCTGCTCTATAAACTATCGATGCATGTATGGGGGATTAAGCAAGAATTAAAACCTAATATCAATCCTTCTATCATCTTCTTTATCTCTCTCAAATTATCTGATCTTCTCTTCTTTTATCTCATCTGTTCTGATATTATACATAAAACTACCCAAAGCAGTATATTATAAATGTCAATACATAGTCATAATAATCGGCACATAAAGCATTAACAGATCAAATCCATAACACAGTTGTGGACACAAGTCACACAACTGTGTTATTTCTGTAAATAAATAAGTTTTTCACGGTGATAATTTACTGAAAAAAGAAAATTGACAACGCCTAGAGTGGCCTAGAAGACCAACTAAGTCCAATAATTCAATAAACTAAGGCCCAATAGTTCCCACAATTTAAATATAAGTTTTTTTCTTAGGCCATCTCTAACCATTGCTCTACGTTTAGAGTTGCTACAATACAATTCTTCTATATATGAAGTGTAAACAATATCAATTAACTCCAACCATTTTCTCTATATCTTACTCTATACACAATTTTATTTTCCATTATATAAATTTACAAATAAACTTTCATAATGATATAAATATTTGCTATGATAATCTAATTATATTAGTATTAATTTGTTTTATAGTTAATAATTAATATTATTTTCCGTCCATTAAAAATAAACTACATAATTAACAATAACACTAACAAAAGAGCAAAATGTCATAGGAATCGTTCTTAAACACAAAAAACTAATTAGAACTAGAAAATTTAGCCCACAAATGCTCAACTAATGCATCACGAAGTTCAAAGTGAGCATTTTTATCTCGAATTTGTTTATGACGTGCTAGAAATTGTTGAAAACGTCCATCCCGGCTTACTTGTTCAACCGTTGGAACAATAATCACAAGTTCATCCAAAACCGACGCGGTAAGATCACGTTCATCTTCAATTATAATATTGTGCAAAATAATGCATGTCTTTATTATATCACTTAGCACTTCTTTTTTTTAAAAAAAAAAAAAACGAGTAGGACCTGCGACAATTGCAAATCTCAATTGTAGAACTCTGAATGCTTGCTCGACATCTCTTCTGCAGGACTCTTGTTTCATTTTAAAATATTGATGCATTGGATTAGTTGGCAAAGCGAATGATTGGACAATAGTGGTCCATTTAGGATATATTCCATCGGCTAAATAATAACCCACAGAGTATTGTTTTCCTCTTATAGTATAGCTTGCCGGTGGAGCGATACCTTCTGCAAGATTCGACATCAGATGCGATGACTGTAACACATTAATATCATTGTTTGTTCCTGGCAATGCTTTGAATCATTGGGATGGCATGTTTCAGCAAAAGATATGATGCAGTCCATTAAATAGACATTCAAGATGAAGTACAAAGTAGATACAACACTATCCATTAAGGTATGGTGCAATCTAATGAAATCATGATATTAATGCAATGTTGATGCACCATTTGCACGTCTTCATCTATAAAAGCCCACAGCTTCTATCCAATAATGACGCAAACTCTTATTCATATGCTTTAAAGATCTTAAGAAAAAAAATGTCAAAGAAAACTGCTAATTTTTCTATTCCTGAAGATGTTCGTGACACTTATATAAATATTTCTCAAAATCCAATACTTTCAAACAACCACACTTCTACTCAATTCTGGAATCGAATTCAGGAGGAATATAATAATAAAAAACATATGAGTTGGCCCGAACGGAGTGATCGATCTTGCAAATCTCGTATGCGCACCATGGAAACGACCGTCCGAAAGTTGAATGGATGCGTTAAACAAATAGAGTATCAAAACCCAAGTGGAACACAAGACGACGAAGACAGGGTGATTATTTTAATTTTTGTGACATCTCTACAACATGTTGGGAAATCAGCGCCGTTAGGTTCGCAATTCACTCTTCTTTCGTGGGTGTGTGTGATTCAAACAAGAAACGAGTTCTTGATCATGATCGAATCGAAAAACAGCAAAGAACAGTACAGAGAAAGAACACAGCTTTTATATGGTTCGACCCTCTATTGAGTCTACATCCACGGACCAACTAGAGCGTTTTATTCCAAACCGAAAGAAGGGATTACAAAAATGATACTTCCTCTTCAACTTTCTAGTTTACATCTCGTTAAAACTCTTTCTATCGAAAGCTCGCTCAAAGACTGCTACTTGAAACCTGAAGATCTGGTATTTATAGAACTTAGCAGCAGTAACAGATTCAGCTGCGTGCTTTAACGTGTTGTACGACAAGCTCTGTGAATTGTACACAATGTTCATTTATCTTCCTCACAAAGTGCTTAACGTTTCTTTAAGTGGAAAGGCAATTTCTATCTGAGCCCTTGATCCCATGTGGCGTCATACCGGACAGATAATATTTAAGCTTAGGTCAAGACCAAAATTCCTGAAGCTAAAGTCGAGCTCCTCATCTCAGTGATCATCTAAGTCTGTTCGATTTGTTTCAGCTTTTGATTAATGAGTTATTAGCTCACAAATCCCAACAATCCCCACCTTGAGCATATAAATCTCAATGCGTTCACCGAGCTTCGATTTTACAACCCAAACCAGCAAGGTACATTCGCTCAAACATCATACCAGAATCAGCGTTTTTTTATTCAGCTTCTGAAATTAGCAGATTCATCTACAACCCTCTATCAAGCTCCACCTTGATTACAATCCCGCCCAATTGGTCACCCTGCTCCTCTAGCAGCTCAAAGCATAGAAAACTTATCAACTCCAAGCAGGATTGAAATCTCCCACTTGAAGTTGACTTGGTCCCTTGAGCCCAATCTTTTCATGTCGTAAGAAGTTTTTTGTTTCCTAGCTTTGTGAGCTCTCTTTCCAGCCCATCTACAGCTACCTTTCCAAGCTTCTTGGTCTCCATAATACGCACGACCTCAGCTTTGTTCAGTGAAGCTTCAAATTCATTCACAGCTTCACTCTCGCTCACAGTCGCAACTTCGAGCTCCATTTCTTGAGGTTTTTCTGCATCCTCTTCAGCACTTTCAGGCACCATAGATTCATCCCTCGAACTAAGCTCACAAGCACTCCTTTCTCTTGAAGAAACCATCTCCACCTCGAGCTCAGACGACTCACAAACCGGCTTAACTCATCAAGACTCACTTCAGCAAATTTAACAGGTGCTTCAACCTCAGGTTTTTGCTCCACCTTTCTCCACCTCGATATGAGGCCGACGTGGCTTATCCCGGGCAACATTCAAGCCATCACATTCCCTAGTTTCCCTAGGTCCAATTGTCTCCTCCGTACAACCCTCCAAGACATATATCCCATGCCTGCAAAAACCGCTCAGAACCATCCTATTTGCCTTCATGATCTTTATTTTCGAGGCTGTAATTTCTGCGTTGAATCCTCTTTTATGCAAAGCTCCGATTGATATCGTTCCTCCTAATCTCAGGCACTAACCTCACATCTCTAAGAACCCCCACAACGCCAAATTTCAGCCTCAAACGAACAGATCCACGCCAGACTTTGACAACTTTTACCGTTACCTATCTTTACACTTTCTTGGTTCGTTTCTTGTAAATCTTGCATCCAATCTCTGTGGCACGTGACACGGACAAAAGACCCCAAATCAAGAATCCATGCGTTGATCTCGTCTTGCACAGAAAGACTCAGACTTTCTGCAGACTCACAATCATCATCTTGACCCACTTCTTGAGCTTGATCGGAAATTTAAGCAATGATCAAGTCGGTCTTCTATTCGATCTCCACCTCGAAATTCGGGTTTCCCGCATTCTTTCCATTGAAATAAAACCTTGACGCATCTTGAGGTCCCAGGCCCACCCTTAGACACATCCAACGCCTCAGCCGAGCTACAATCATCACAGCTCTTAGCTCCTGCTTCGTTTTTGGCCTTTAGGTAGTGACGTTCTTCTTCAATGTGGGCACAACCTCCGAACGTGGCCTATCTCATGGCAGTGGTAACACCTTAGAGGCTTCTTGAACTTCTTTCTGCTGCCCTCTTCGAATCCTTGCCGTCCCTTCTCACCCATTTCTTCCTCACACGTTGCAACTCCCCTGATGAACCCATTCTTGACTCGGTTCTTGCATTGAGCTGCTTCGAGTAGACCTTCGTGAGCACGTTCTTCGACTTCTGCGGCTTATCCATGTAGAGCTCGTCCAATTTCCTCCATAGCAGGTCTGGTGTTTTCTCCATCAACACATTTGGAAGCACACCATCTTCAAGGCTCAAGATAATCAAGCTATGAGCCTTCGCCTCAATGATTCTCCGTTCGTTGCCTGCAAATCCTTCGGTAGCATGTCCTTCCACGTCTTCAAGGCTTCCTCAGTTCCCTCTTGGATCAATGCAGCCTTCATCTTGAGCTTCCACAGCCCAAAATTGTTTTGGCCATTAAAGATCTCCATCTCGAACCTCGTCACAGCCATCGTCCTCGTCACGCTTCGTTCCAACGACTTGCCGCACCACTTGTTGGGAAATTGGCGCCGTTAGGGTCGCAATTCACTCTTCTTTCGTGGGTTTGGGTATATTCAATCAAGAAACGAGTGATCGTGATCGAATCGAAAAATAGTTAAGAGCAAAACAGAGAAAGAACACAACTTTTACGTGGTTCGACCCTCTATTGAGTCTACATCCACGGACCAACTAGAGCATTTTCTTCCAAACCGAAAAGGAATTACAAGAATGATACTTCCTCTCCAACTTTCTAATTTACATCACTCGTTAAAACTCTCTCTATCGAAAGCTACGATCGCTCAAAACCTGCTACTTGAAACCTCAAGATCTGGTATTTATAGAACTTAGCAGCAGTAACAGACTCAGCTGCGTGCTTTAACGGGTTGTACGACAAGCTTGTGAATTGTACACAACGTTCCTTTATCTTCCAACAAAGTGCTGAACGTTTCTTTAAGTGGAAAGGCAATTTCTATCTCAGTCTTGATCCCATGTGGCGCCATATCATACGGATAATATTTAATCTTAGGTCAAGACCAAAATTCCTGAAGCTAAAGTCGAGCTCCTCGTCTCAGCGATCATCTAAGTCTCTATTCTATTTGTTTCAGCTTTTGACTAATGAGATATTAGCTCACAAACCCCAATACAACACTTATTTCTTTTTATTTTATACACAACTTCTTCAAGCAAAACTATTGTTTGCTCTAGACCCAAAATTCAAACACGGGTTCAAGTTAGAACATGTGTGGCATAGGTTCAAAGAGTGCAAAATTCGATGACAATGTTCCCAAACAAGTCGTGGTCATCGGGAATTTTCTACAAACAACTCATCAGGATCAGGACGTCCATGAATTTCAAACACCAGATTCTCCTGAATTGTCATCTCTTGACCATGATGATAGTGCTGGTGGAACCTCAAGCAAACGTCCAATGGGAATCAAGAAAGTAAAACTGAAAAGGGAAACTGATAAACAATTTAGTAAGGTTTTTAATACTATTAGTGCTAAAAGTGATGAAATTGTGAATTTGTTGAAACAGACAGAGGAGCGTCTAAAGGAATTTCAAAAACAACATATTGAATTGCAGAAGAAAAGATACGATGACAAAATTTTGATGATAGATTTGAATAGCATTTCTGACCCTTTAATACATGAGCATATGAAATTCAACTGTAAGACCCCGTCCGATTTATGGTCGGTTTCTTACTTGTAATTAAATCAAACTCGTGGTGTGCGCATTTTGATAGTTGAAAAGAGAAAGATCGAATGACGGTCGAAGGGGGGAGAGGTCAAGATAGAAAGAGCTGAGAGAGGTAGAGAAGTTCGAAGAAGAAGAATATATAGATTTGAGGAAGAAGGAGAACTTAGAGATTGAGGGAGAGGAGAGGAGATCGTAGATTGAAGAAGATTATAATTGTAATTTCTTGCTTAATGAAAATAGATGTCAATTACATTACCTATAGTAAGATAAAACACACTAAATTAATAACTAAGCCCAACCCAAAATAAAGCCCAATTCCCGGGTCATGACAATACCCCTCCGTTTGAGACATCCTTGTCCTCAAGCATGATAGCGTAAAATTCTGACAAAGCGAGGGTAGTCGGCAACGGAACCACTGCCATCGCTTACACCTTTTCCACGGTCGAAAGGAAAAGATGAACTCGTAAACACAATGTTTTGCTTACCTTTTGCATCCGTGATACCGCTTTGAAACTTGTATAAGATTCTCTGCCAACGAAGATCACCTGCCATGTTTTCGCTCATCCGAACTGTAAGAACACCAACCTTGAAGTATATCGCCAATTCAACGTAGGAATCCATGCATGAAGTCCATTCCTCAAGAGCGCTTTCTTTAATGGCGCTGTTGTTGTTCAGTTTCATTGTTGGATCAACCTTTTGATCAACATTTAAAACCTTGACCAAGCAAACATCGACCAAGCAAAAGTTCCCAACATCAACATCATATGAAAATTGATCTAGGCTCTCAATGACGGGTATTGATTCTTTATCTCCAACGTTGCCTCCCAATTTACAAACGTCGGCAGAACACCATTCTCCGTCCATTGGTATGGCCGCAACAGGCACGACAACTGAAAAACCAGAATCCAACGAACTCATAGGTAGAGTTCGCTCTCCTTAGCAATAACATCTAGATGCTTTCGTCCCCGATCAAATGGTAGGATAGGATATTCTTCCACGTGCAGCTGCTCGGTACCTATGTTCGGTTTCATAGCGCACCCGCCAAGAATCCAAACTGATCCAATCCCAACCAACGCCGGGGGAACCACCGTCAGCCAATACCAAGGTGTCCTCATCAATAACTCCACCATAATTAACATGATTTTCACTGCTCTCTTCGCGTCGCCAACCTTCAGCTGAAGAAAAGAAGTCCTTCCCTTCAACAATATGCCTACGTCCGCGATCAAAAGGTAGGCTAAGGTTATCTCCTACGTGTAGTCGCTCGCCATCCCACCGTCCACGATCGAGCAAGACATCTCGATCAAGTAAAACTCTTTTAGGCGCTTCCAAAACGTCTGCCGTTACAAAATCATCATTGTACAACACAGATTCATCAACCAACACGACCGAATCATTCTTACCCAACACGAACGAATCATTCTCAACCAACATCGACGAGTCGCCATCGCTCGACTTCAATTTATCTCTAGTCACAATCGATTCGACCTCAACCACAACCGATTCCACTCCAACCAACGTTGGAAAATCCACGTCATCCAACACCGAAGTGTTCTCGTCCTTCATTGTTGACTCATCAACATCCACCTCAGCGATAATTGACGAGTCCACATCAACGATCAGCACTCGACACCCAACTTCATAGGATCAAATCGTTTAAGCAAAGCTTCGGTGAAATCATTCCAAGGTAAGTCCTTACCTTCAACGTACTCGTCGTACCATTCGAGAGCCTCGCCTTCGACGTAGAGCCAGGCGTGCTGCATTCGCTCGACATCAGTGAGGGTCTTCGATGCGAAGTATTAAGTGCACTCTTCTACCAAAGCTATTGCATCCATTCCATAGAAGATGGGAGGCATCCTGATCCAAGTAATCATCATCGTAGAAATCACGCCGAGAATCGATAGCTCTGATACCAAATGTAAGATCCCGTCCGGTTTATGGTCGATTTCTTACTTGTAATTAAAGCAAACACGTGGTGTGCGCATTTTGATAGTTGAAAAGAGAAAGATCGAAGGACGATTGAAGGGGGAGAGGTCAAGATAGATAGAGCTGAGAGAGGTAGAGAATTTCGAAGAAGAAGAATACATAGATTTGAGGAAGAAGAAGAACTTAGAGATTGAGGGAGAGGAGATCTGATAAACGTATTTTAATGCATTTATCATAGTATTTATTTGTGGTATAATAGAACTTTAGCAATGAATTTATGCATTTATTCGCCATATTTACACTTATTCTTATGTTGAAGGAGCTTAGGACGAGTTTCGGGGGAAAACGAGCGAAAACGAGGCAAAATGGTGCAAAAATGAAGAACACTGCCGAACTTGACAGAGAGGTCGACTGAAGATGGTCACGGCTGTGACACCTTATGCACTTGGCCATGACACTTGGCAGAAAGTTGAGTAACTTTAGCCGGCCATGGTCACAGCCGTGACGGCCCATGTCCCAGGCCGTGACCGTTACGGGAATCGCTATAAAAAGCCCAAATTCAACACAGAAAGGGCACAACTTACCAGAGATCAATTCTCAACCATCCAAAGACGAAAATAAGGCGAAAAGAATAGAAAATTCCATCCCGGAGCGCAAGAGACGGATCAACGAAGAATTCGCGCCGAATTAACGAAGAACGAAGATCCTTCCACGAGATTCTCAGAATCATCAATAGGAAAGATCATGAGTTCTTCATCTTTATCTTTTAATTCTTTAGTTGTTCTTTCAATTATGAGTAGCTAATTCCCTTTTATGTTTGGGATTAGATAAACATTAGGATATTTTATAGTTAAGACATATATTATCGTTACTCTGTGTTTTTGACTATTTATCGTGCTATGAATATGTTTCGTTGCTTTAATTTGTCTATGTGTTAAAGTGATTGTGTGAAAAAACGTTTAGGGCGACAGCTAATTAACGTTTAGACCGTTCATTGAAGATAGGATTCGAGTATAGCGCGAAGGCAAATACTCGATCCTCGCCAATAGTAATTACTAAATTTTAGATCCCCGCGAGCGTTTAGGGCGAACAGCAAATTCGCGAGCGGGTAGGAAATTACTACGATTTAGTCTTAGTCACTTAGGAGCGATTTTATTGTCTTAGCCGGTAATACCTAGCGGGATTCGAATCCCGAGCACGTCTTGATCATCTGAAAACTCTCATATCAGTTAGTCGTGTTCTTTGAATTTCTGGTTGATTTAGGAGTGGTCTTTTAGGTTAAGTCGTCAAACAATTTTATGTATTTTATTTAGGTTAAATATCGAATCGATAGGTCACTACTACTACTTGATTTATTCCTTGTGTTCGATACTCGTTTACTCACTTTACTACACTACAAACGATAGGTCCACTGCCTATCGCACGTCGGTGACAATAATTAAATATTCGTTTTAATTATTACTTGTCGCACTTTTCATTCATACACCACGTGTCGATCAAGTTTTTGGCGCCGTTGCGGGGAATAAATTGATATTAGGAACACCGTAGTTCGGTAATTTAGCCACTTTTATTTTGACGTTTTCTTTGTTTTTACTATTTGCGTGATTTGTGTTATTTGCATTAGTTGTTTTCCTGCGTCATTATTCGTCTCATAATCTTTTCGACGTATTTGTTTACGCCTTTGCTAACTTTTGTTATTCACTCATTGAAGGTACGATTCAGCAGTGAATGACCCGAAGTCATCCATCGGGTCCCATCGTTGACGCAGACCCGGATTTCGAGCGGAAGTTATGAAGGAAACTCAAGTACGACACCGAAGGAGCCTCCACTAGCTCTCAAGACCGTTTAGTTAGCTATTCAGAGGATAGTTTGCAAGAATCCATCCGAAACTCACGTGTAGAGACAGCCGTAGATAGTCCCAATACAGAAGTAGACATGGCAGACCACCGAGTGCCCGTCCATCACATTTCAGAGGAGGAGCCATCACTTCAGGACCTCCTCAAGAATGCCGCGCTAGGCGGTACTGAGTCGGCGATTGTCATTCCGCCGATCGAGAACAACAACTTCGAGCTGAAGCACTCTTGGCTTCAGATGATATTCCAGACGGCCCAATTTGAGGGTAACCCTAACGACGACCCTTACTCCCATTTGAAGGCGTTTCTGACGGTGACCGACACCATCAAAATCAATGGTGTCCCGGGCGATGCAATCAAGCTGATGCTGTAGTCGTTCTCGCTCAAGTTCAGGGCGAGAGACTGGTTGGATATGTTGCCGCCCAGATCGGTCACTACTCGGGAGGAGATGCGAGCCGCCTTCATCAACCACTACTTCCCACTAACAAAGGTGCTAAGGTTGAAGACGGAGATTTCTCTCTTTCACCAAAAGGATTCCGAAAACTTGTATGAGGTGTGGGAGCGTTATAAGGCGCTACTGAAGAGATGCCCACAGTACGGGATGTCGAAGGCAGCCCAGATCAACCGATTTCACGAGGGGCTCAACGACCCAGCAACAAATCGCCTCAACGAACTCCCAGTTGCAGACGGTGATTGGTGCATTACTTCCCAAGTTCGGGCAGACTCAGCCCGTGAACACCGTAGCCACCACCACACCGACGCAGCACATGCCTTACGTGCCATTGTGCGGGATTTGCGGCGCAGCCCACGAGACCTCAGATTGCCAACTTGGGCAGCCGCTGGAACACGTAGATTATATGGGCAATTACCAAGGTGGCCAGCGAAGTTTCCAGCCTCGGGCACATCCAAACCTGGCGTACGGGAATCAGAACCATCAGAGCCAAGGACCGCCAGGATTTCAGCCCAGACCTTTCGGATTCCAAAACGGGCCACCACGACAGTACCAGAACGCGCCCGCAGGAGGATCCGATGACATGAGGGAGATGAAGGACCTGATGAAGGCGCTCCTCACGAATTTCAGCAGCACCACCGCAGCCCACGAAAGCCGAATGACGAAGATGGAGGAGTACATGGAGGCGAACGACTTGCGTGCTCAGAACACGGATGCCTCGCTCAAAAAGCTGGAGCAACAGATGGGCCAGATGGCGAAGCAGTTGGCGGGGCGTACTCAGGAATCGCTCCCAAGCTACACCGAGCCGAATCCCAAGGAGTACTGCAAGGCGATGACGCTGAGAAATGGGCGTGAACTGCAAGAAGTGCCCACCAAAAAGAAGGCCAAGGAGAATGCCAACTTCGAGAGCCACGACGAGCCCGAAGTGGAGGAGATCAGAGGCGACGATGTCGAGAAGGCCAAAGCTGAGAAGGAGAAGGTCGAGCCCGAGAAGGAAAAGGTGACGGAGATCCAGCGGTCACCGGTGAAGCCATACCAACCGAAGATCCCATACCCGGCTCGACTGAAGAAGGACAAGAACGAGGCACAGTTTGGTAAATTTATGGGTATGTGTAAGGAGTTGCATATTAACTTACCTTTTGTTAAAGCTATTACGCAGATGCCCAGCTTCGCCAAGTTCTTGAAGGACCTGTTGATGAACAGAAGGAAGCTCGAACACGTCTCCACCGTTTGCCTACGAGGAGAGTGCTCGGCGGTTCTCCAAGGCAAGATTCCAAAGAAGCTCAAGGACCCAGGGAGTTTCACTATTCCCTGTCTTATAGGATATCTAGTGATTGATCGTGCGTTAGCAGACCTAGGCACTATCATTAATCTTATGCCGTATTCAATGTTTAAGTGTTTAGGATTAGGTGAGCAACGACCCACTAGGATGAGTCTCCAACTAGCTGATAGGTCGTTGAAGTACCATCGAGGTGTTATCGAGGATGTTCTAGTTAAAGTTGATAAGTTTGTGATTCCCGCAGATTTCGTTATTTTAGATATGGAGGAGGACGAAAATATTCCCTTGATCTTAGGTAGACCGTTCTTAGCGACGGGGGAGACTGGATAGACGTTAGGAATGGGACTTTAACCTTGACAGTAGACGGCGAGAAAGTTACTTTTAATATGGCCGACTCGATGAAAAAGAGCAGCGAGCAAGATGATAAATGTTACTTTCTAGACGTATTTGACCACGACTTTCTCTTTTCCGTGCAAGGCCTGTCACAGGTTGGCGATCACGACGTGCATACGAATATGGCAATCGATGAGTGTGGGGAGGAGGTCGACGAGCCTATCATAGCCATCAACGAGTGCAGCGAAGAGGACAAGGAAAAGAGCTCAGTCGAGGAGCCATCGGTCCTAGAATTGAAGCCGCTGCCCGACCACCTCGAGTACGCATTTCTTAGCAGCAATGGAGGGCTGCCGGTCATCATCTCGTCAAGCCTCGACGACGGACAGAAGGGCCAGCTCTTAGACGTGTTGAAGGTGCACAAGAAGGCGTTGGTGTGGAAGATATCCGACATAAGGGGTATCAACCCGAGCTATTGCACGCACAAGATCCTCATGGAGGACGACTTCAAGCCGGTCGCTCAACGCCAAAGGCGGCTCAACCCCAACATGAAGGACGTGGTAAAGAAGGAGGTGATCAAATTGCTAGACGCGGGGATGATCTATCTCATTTCAGACAGCGCATGGGCTAGACGGAGCCGCTGGAGGAGGACTCGTGAAGCTCAATGCGACTGATGCGTGGAATTTGATTGAGGATTACTCGAGGAACAGCTTCATGAGGGGCAATGCCAGGATGAAGACACCCGGTGTGTTCGGAGTCAGCGAAGAGACGGATCAACGAAGAATTCGCGCCGAATTAACGAAGAACGAAGATCCTTCCACGATATCATCTCAGAATCATCAGTAGGAAAGATCATGAGTTCTTCATCTTTATCTTTTAATTCTTTAGTTGTTCTTTCAATTATGAGTAGCTAATTCCCTTTTGTGTTTGGGATTAGATGAACGTTAGGATATTTTGTAGTTAAGACATATATTATCGTGACTCTGTGTTTTTGACTATTTATCGTGCTATGAATATGTTTCGTTGCTTTAATATGTCTATATGTTAAAGTGATTGTGTGGAAAAATGTTTAGGGCGACAGCTAATTAACGTTTAGACCGTTCATAGAAGATATGATTCGAGTATAGGGCGAAAGCAAATACTCGATCCTCGCCAATAGTAATTACTAAATTTTAGATCCCCGCGAGCGTTTAGGGCGACAGCAAATTCGCGAACGGGTAGGAAATTACTGCGATTTAGTCTTAGTCACTTAGGAGCGATTTTATTGTCTTAGCCGGTAATACCTAGCGGGATTCGAATCCCGAGCACGTCTTTATCATCTGAAAACTCTCATATCAGTTAGTCGTAGTGCTGGGCTTTGGGCCGGGTTGGGCCGGTTCCGGGCCGGTTCTGCCGGTTCCGGTTCTACCGGTTCCGGCACTGTTCCGGTTCCGGTTCCGGTCCGGTTCCGGAACCATTTTCCGGGGACCGGACCAGAACCATACGAAGAACCCCCGGGCCTATTTTGGGCCGGTTCCGGTTCCAGAACCGGAACCGGCCCGTTTATTTTTTTTATTTTTTTTTTATTTTTTTTTTTTGCTATGAAAAAATTCTTTAGAAAATATCCAAAAATTTTATTCCAAAAAAACAAAAAAAAAAAAGATAAGAAAAGTACAAAAAAAATTAAAAAAAAAACTACCTAAAAAATACAAATAAAAACATAAAGAAAGAAAAATAAATCTAAAACTTACAAGTTACAAAATACAAAAAAGGAAAAAATATTCGAAATAAAAAATACAATTTATTCGACTTGACTATTAATTAAAACTATGTTAGAGGCCTCTTCGTCTTCGTCCGAAATGGAAGAACGGAACTTGTCGATGGCGTTCTCCCGTCGGTTCTTCGATTCGGCCAAATACCAATCCTTCAATAATGTTAACATTGCGAGGGAAGTCGGGTTAAGGCTCGCGCGTCTGTCGCCGATAATTCGCCCGGAGGTAGAGAATGCGGACTCGGAGGCGACGCTAGACGCTTGCACGGCTAAAACGTCTCGAGCGACGGCGGAGAGGGTCGGATAAAGAGTCGCGTTCGACTTCCACCAGGCCAAAACGTCGAAGTCTTCGGGAGTCTGGAAGTTGTGGCTCAGGTAGAGCTGGATCTCATTCGTGTTCGACCCCGACGCACGCGTTTTGGTCTTCGTCTTTTGCGCCTTCAATCTTCGTAGTAGTCCCATTGCGCCGCCGCCTCCTTCCGACGAACCGGCTTCACTCGCTGGTACGGATTGCTCCACGCTATGTCCCTGCTCAGATGCATAAAAAGAAAAAAGTTCTTGGAGAGAAGCGTGAATTGACGCCTTTTGGTTGTCCACTTTCTTTCCAAGAAACTGAGCATAATATTCGAAAAAAATATCAAATGTATCAACACCGCAACTAGGATCGAGTATGGCCGACAAACCGTGTACTATTGGGATGGTTTCCCAATACTTCTTGAACTTCTGCTCCATATTTTGGATGAAACCACCCAAGTACGGATTGTTGCGAAACTCCACGAACTTGTAGCACATCCCGAAGAGGTTCGGGATGAATAAGGGGGACGTCGGGTAGTGAACTCCGGAAAATTTCTCCGTAGCCTCGGCGAACACTTCAAGTATAGACACGACCAAACCTACAATATCCCAATCAAGTGGTCGTAATTCATACCTGGAGGTGGTGCCGACCGCGGCCTCGTTCCAAAAAGGCGTCAACAAGTCCTTGTAACGCATGAAGGTGCTGAGGAGGTGGTACAACGAGTTCCACCTAGTCGGGACTGGCAACGGAAACTTCTTGTACGGGAGGCCGGCGGCAAGGACGGTTTGCTTCCACGACGTTCCGATGCGGCGTTCTCGAAGTAACTTACCTATTACCTTAAACTTTTCTACAATATCTCCCAAAACTTCGTCAAAAGCACATTGCACACACAAGTTAATAATATGGCAAGCGCACCTAGCATGTAATAATTTGCCGTCTAAGGGTAACCTAAGTTGCCTACGAAGGATCCCTATCGCTACGTTGTTCGCGCTAGCATTATCTAAGGTGATAGACATAATCTTATCTTGAATACAATATTTATTAACGACATTCAACACATAGTTCGATATCGTAGTGGCATTATGTTGCGAATCTAGGGGATCTAGGGAAAGAATACGTTTTTGCATGGTCCATGTTTCATCTATCCAATGGGCGGTGACGACTAAATAAGATTGCGACGTAATATTAGTCCAAATATCGGTAGTCAAACTAATCCTACACGTAATGTTGGCTAAATGACTAATTAAGCTAGTTTGATATTCCTGAAAAGTTTCTAACACATATTTCCTAAGGGTTTTACGGGTCACGTTATGGAATCCGGGTTGTATCGTACTCGTAAATTCGATAAACCCTTCACTTTCCGCAATGCAAAAGGGTTCTTCACACATAACTACGAATTTAACTAATGCTTTTTTAGAAATTTCCCTAGTAATAACAAAATTATTACCCGTACTTACGTTTATGTGTTGTTGTCGGAGTTCGGTCCCTACCGGCTCTAGATCGTCCCCGAAGTTATGCACCCTCTGGAGGTGTTTTTTCATCGAGCCCGTCCCACCTTGATTCGGTCCGGTCTTAATTGTGTAGGGGTGGCGGCACATTTTGCAATAAGCGGTACCTGAAGCGGCATTATTTTTATCCATTTCTAAATCGAAAAAATTCCATACCTTAGACCGCCGACCACGCGGTTGTTGCTTCCTTTTTGTCGTCGCCGTAGAAGCTTGGCTCGGTCCCTCGTCGGTCGCTCTCGTCTGTTGCGGTTGCGGTATATCGGTCTCCTCGTCGGTGTCGCCATTTCCCCGAAATGTGTCGGCGTGACCTAAAACCATAAAAACATCTTCGTCACGAGGGTTAGGATTTCTCGATGACGACGCCATTAGTGTAAAATAATAATTTAATTATTGGTAACAATAAGTGAGTGTGTGTAGGTAGTAGTGTAGTGTAGTAATAATAAAATAATTATTAATGTTAATAATATTAAATATTAATAGGATGATTTTTTTGAGAGCTTTTGAGAGAGTTTGGAAGAGATTTGGATGTAACTGTGAGTTAAAATGGTTAAAATGAGGTGGTATTTATAGATTTTTCGTTTGGGACTAAAACTGTAATTTTACAGTGTTTAAAAATTAAAAAAAAAATATCAGAATTCCGTTGGCCCAACGGCTATATAGCCGTTGGGCCGGTTCCGGTTCCGGTTCGGAACCGCGGATCCGGATCCGGGAACCGGAACCGGCGATCCGCGGTTCCGCGGCCCAAAAACCGGCCCAGCCCAAATATAATGGGCCGATTACCGGTTCTGGAACCGGTTATACCGGTTCCGGTTTTGGGCCGGGTTAACGGGCCGGTTTCGGGCCGGTTCCGGGTCGGCCCGGCCCAAAGCCCACGTCTAGTTAGTCGTGTTCTTTGAATTTCTGGTTGATTTAGGAGTGGTCTGTTAGGTTAAGTCGTCAAACAATTTGCGTATTTTATTTAGGTTAAATATCGAATCGATAGGTCACTACTAGTACTTGATTTATTCCTTGTGTTCGATACTCGTTTACTCACTTTACTACACTACAAACGATAGGTCCACTGCCTATAGCACGTCGGTGACAGTAATTTAGTATTCGTTTTAATTATTACTTGTCGCACTTTCCATTCATACACTACGTGTCGATCAAGATCGTAGGTTGAAGAAGATTAGAATTGTAATTTCTTGCTTAATGAAAATAGATGTCAATTACATTACTTATAGTAAGATAAAACACACTAAATTAATAACTAAGCCCAACCCAAAATAAAGCTCAATTCCCGGGTCATGACATCAACCAACATCAAATTCTACAAAAAAGAGCACAACAACAATCACAATCATCGTCATCAAATTTGGAAGAGTTCTAATTTTTCGACAATCTTGGTCCTACATGAGGACATTTGCATGATTATTAGGATTAATATTTTGTCCCGACTCTTTTTTAATTATATTATGCGTATGTTTGTGCATTATTTATGCTATGTGCCATTAATTAATATTAACTTTTTGTACAAATTTTTAATTATTAATTAACATTCTCTCTCCTAGCAGCACTATTCATCGTCTTCCCTCAAACCTTATCGATCGAGCAGATCAAAAGTATGAACACCCTGATTGATTAAATATTATAACAGCAAACAAAATCCTAAAATTAGCTGAATCGGAAAAAGAAAAGAAAAAGAAATCAAACAAAAAAATTTAGGGTAGCGGGTGAACAGTGCCCGCTTCAAATAGCGGGGCACTGTTTATCCCTCCAGATTTACCGTGGCGTTTAGAGGTTCCTTGTAGGCATGGCAATGGGGCGGGTATGGGACGGGTTTTATATTCATATTATTAGCAATAATTCTATATAAGACGTAATTACGAATTGAAGTATAATATATATTTCCGGGGGGGTTTCGGGCCGGGTCTCGGGGCGGGATTTGCCAGACCCGGGACTCGCCCCGGACCCGGTCGGGTTTCTTCTTTTGAGACCCGGGACCCGCCCCGAGACCCGGATTATCGGGTAAAACCCGGTTATTTTGGGGCGGGTCCGGCTCCGGATCCGTCCCATTGCCATCTCTAGTTCCTTGGAGCTCCTCCACCGCTATGGCTGGCGTCCCACGTTGTATTTGGAGTGGCGTCGGAGATGCTCTGTGTTTTGTCCACCTTGTTTAGGTAAAGATGACAAGGACCCAAGAAAATCAATTTAGAAGAATACAATTTTTTGCATACTTGGCATTCATAAGGAGAATCTGTCTATATATTTTATTAAGGCAGAACATCACATTGTAAGGGTTAATTGGCGTATCAATTTCATTAATACCATTTTGTCATTAATGAATAAACTAAAAATTAGTTATTGATTTAAACAGTATTATATTAAACATTACACCAGAAAATCATTTTAATTACAATTTGTCACTACTAAAAGTTTAAAAAAATATTTAAATCATATTATATATTCAAAGATTTATTTAATATTATTTACATAGTAGTATATGTGCTTATAGCACTAGTGATATTAATCCCTTGCGTATTATACAGTGTAACTCGAAATGCGTATTGGGTGTATGTGTGTTGTAATAGAATATTACATTTCAAAGATTCAACGATTCAATCAAGATTCAAAGAGCTTAATACATTAAAGTCAAGCACCGAAAGAAATTCTCCTGCGTTCTTGACAAAGTGGTTCTCCATTTGTTAATTTATTAGTTTACTGCATGTGAAATATACTACTCGCAACTCGCAATCATTATTGCAAGTACATGTTCCTTGATTTCGTAATTGGTCGTGGAAATTTAATTTAATGATTCGCAGTTAAATCTTTTAATTGTCTACATTCGTCATTCGTTCTTAGATTGTAATTTCAACTTCTAATTTCAGTAAGAACCAGACCTTGCATTATAAAAAAATATATAACGTAGTACATATATGTATATTGCAACTCTTTATGATTGTTTTTTTTTTTTGGCCGGCATACATCTCGAACAGTGTCATCGCAATCTATCCATTCAGATTAAATTTAATCTGAATTGAATATATACCTGTTATGATGGATAAACCTCCTACATTATTTTTTAAGATATGAAGCGCGATTTATGGGAAGAAAAGTACAACCTATTTTAAATATAGAGGAAAAATATGTGCGTGTTAAACCACATCTTTCGTTAAATATATATAAAAAAGTGGGGGTGAACGAAATCCTCGGTTTTGGATGGGAAGCAAATGAGTTGGAAAGAGATACTTTTTGTACAATATTAGACTTATCATCGAAGATTACATTCACATTGTCATTTAATTTACATTTGTTTTCTTTTTACTACGATGCAAATAACGTGCATTAGGTTACACGTGGCTCACATGCAAGGATTAACCTTAAATCACACCCCTCAATACAATATACACATGCTAACATGCAATCTATTAATGAATAGATCCTATCATTATATTACTTAATGATTCTTTTATTTAAATCGGTAACAGCTCAATTTGGCTTAATTGCGAGCTTATATGGCTAAAAGGAAAATGGAAATAAAATTAAAATTACAGAAAAGGAAGAAAAAAGCGAATAGGCAGCTGATCAGCAGCATGCAGGGAATGAGCAGAACATGGTGTACAATTGATGCTGCTCCACTGTCCCTCCTTTGTCACATGCAAATCTCTCTTCCTTTTTTTTTTTCATTATTACTATTACTACTATTGTTATTATTACTATTATGATTATTATTATTACTGTTATTGTCATTAATACGAAAATCATACTTGTGACGAGATAATCCTATAGGAGTCCACCAGCTATAGAAGCTACCTAATGTACCCCAGTATTAAGTATATGTTCATGTGTGACAACTTCACTCAAATTAGCAAGAGAAAGTTTAATCCTATATTTTCTCCATAAACCTTGAGATATCAACATCAACCGAGCCAAGACCTCATCTGTCTAATTATTAATTTTTTGAACAGTAGTAATATTGCATTACAACATTAGTACAATATTCCTAGAATGAGATTATATTTGGTGCGAGGAGAGAATGTTTCACTCTTCATACAAAATTGAAGTCAGAATTTGAAGTATGAACCCTCCAATAATAGAAGTGTCTCCAACCATTAGGTCATGTTCTGTAATGGACTTCAAACTGAACAATTGTACTAAATGGTAGTATTTGTTTGTGTAAAAACATATGATGGTAGTATAATACGAAATATTCTATTTGGTTTTAATAAAAATCCTCTCTAGTTATATATTTTTTTTGCTTCCCTAGGCGCATGTGCTTCTCCATGTGCATTCTTTCCTTTTCTCTTCAATTCATGGCCCATCCCCCACATTCACATGTGCCCTCTCCACAACACATAAACACCACCACCACCACTCCAAATGACAAAATTGTCCTCGAATTTCCTCCCTTTTTCCTTAAATTGAAATGTGGAAAGGGAATTGCTTGAAACTATATCTTTACATAACTCGTAGTCGTACCATATAGTTCAAAATTAATTTACTTAAAAGTGCATTTACGATACGGGGGATATTATGGTAAAATTGGTCTCAAGGGTCCCGAGACTCGCATGTGCTGCCGTAGCAGAGACAGGAGCACATTTGAGTTATGATCGCTTTTATGTGAGGTGAGATTTATTACATATATTTCTGAAAGTACGGAAATACCCCCGATAGGCACGGACATGGAAATATCTGTTATTGGGGTGGGGGAACATTGCATGGCATCGAAAAGTACTACTGGCTTTTCTTCTTCAATATTTTATATGTTCTTAATTATTGATTAAATTAAGAATGGCATTCTTGTAATTTCGCCCTACACCTCCCTCCCCTTACTTATACACGCCTTCTCACACCTCTATAAACGCCATTCCATAAGGAGCACCGTTATTTAGTATTACCCATCCAAGCAATGGGTTCGAAGCCAAGGAGTACCTTAACCGCCGCCGGCGCTAGGAGACTGAGGAATAGGCCGTCGAAGCCATGCAGCAGCAGCCGCCGCCGCCAGCCCACTCGCGGCGGCGCGTCGGTTGCAGACAAGCTCGAGGCTCTCAGGGAGCTCATACCTTCGTCCGAGCAGCAAAAAGACGATGAAATAAGGACTGACCAGCTCTACAAAGAGACGGCGGAGTACATATTTCTTCTGAAGGCTCAAGTCCTTGTTTTGCAGAAGCTGGTCGTGCATTACGGCGGCCCACCGCCGGCGGCGCGCGGCGAGGCTAATATTGACACCGGCGATCAAGAAATTGTAAATCCCGGCGATGTTGCTGTATAGCGATTTAGCGATGGTCTTTTGATGTGACCAAACTGCGTTGGCCTTTTTTTAGTTTTTCTTCTTTTTTTTTTCTTATTTAAGGCAAGAAAATGAAGATATTGGATTCGAGAAACATGTGAAAGACGAAATGGAGGAGATTTAATCATTGATTGACGCTGTTTTTTGTTTTCTTTTTTTTTTTATTGATTTGTTTATTTTTAATCTTTTTTTTTCCCTGTTTTACGGGGTTAGTCATTACTCATTAGTGTAGTAGTCTTCATTCGTTAGTTTTCTTCGCTGAAAAAGGGAAAAAAAATTGTTTTATGTGGTTCGGTTTTTAAGTAACTACCGTAATACCACAAACTGATTTATTTTTCGACCAAGTTTTGTTACGTCTTCTGCAATATATTATCTATACTATTTATTTAAGGTGAGAGGCTCTTAAAAACTGTTTTTTTATTCTAATTTGGTGCATCAATTACACCAAAATTCCTAGCCGATTTGACAGTAATTTAATAGAGAATAAGACCCTATCGAAAAAAACTACCCCACTACCCGTATTGCGAATTTTGATTATTTGATTTGACGTGTGAAAAAAAACAGTTCGTACAGTTTTAAAAAAATAACTGTGTGCACAGGTGTAGACCGTGCCAATTATCTAGTTTTATTTATGCATTTAATGTGTAGATTTGCATCTAAATTGTTCTTACATGTGTGTTGGGTCCTCTCTCTGATGTAAGGGTTATTATACATTTATTGGTTTGGTTCCCACAAATTACATCTTTGATCATAGATGCATTCTCTTTTCTCACCATTTCCTTAATATTATCATTAATTGCAAAAATGTCTATTCTCTGTATATTACAAGAATGTAATTACAAAACATATCAGGAAATTTGAAGGTGAATCACATGAAGGTGTTTAAAAGCTTTGTCCCCATTTGTGAAGGCAAAAACCATCACTTTCTCAGTTCTGAGGCACAACTGTGCTTACGGCATGGCATATTCAGATCCACGACAAAATAATAAATTTACTTTGTATTTTAAAATACAATTAATGTAATTACGCTTGAAAACAAGCAGAAAATCTAAATACTGAGTACTTTTTACTTCTACAAAATCATTATATGTTCATATTGACATTGTTATAAAACCTATTATATGGCATGACTCCAAAATAAACGCATCCCATAAATATAACCATGTAATAAAATTTACACACATATATATAACGACAGCTCCCTCATGCACAATGTTCTTAGAAAAGCGTAGCTTCGTAGCGCGTTGTAGCGCATTTTAGCGAAAAAAACGCATTAAGGCGCAAATGAAATAGCGTTTTGTCCTGAATAGCTCAAATATTTTGAGTAAAAGCGCAAATATCGTGAGTAATAGCGTAAATAGCGCGACGCATATAGCGTATCATGTTCATTTGTTTCTTTTTACGTCTTAAGCTATCACCACACTTAATTGACCGTGAACTTATATCATACACTCTGAGGATGAGAGTTATACTCAAGGGTAAGTGAACATTTCTCAAATTCACTCGTCAAGATAGGCATACGAAATGTACTCATGACTATCCTGTCAAATATAATTTAATGACATCGAATATTTTTGCATGGAGTGTGTTTGCGTTAATTAATATCTAAATTTTTCTAAATTAACGTTGATTTTGTATGATTAAAGACTATTTCAATGAACCAACGGGGGTTGGTCCAAGTGGTAAGCGGCTTGGTTTCGCTTAAGGAAGGTATTGGGTTCGAATCCTTGTGTATGCAGCAACTCCCTTTGGGAGCCTCGCCTGCCGTTACCAGGTACGCGATGCGGGGCGAACCGGATTAGTCGGGGCAACCCGGAACCGGTCGGGTATCCGAAAAAAGACTATTTCAATGTGATTGTTTGCTTGTGATTATATATTACATGCATTTTTGCATTAAAAGGATCTGCCAAAAAAGGTCACGCGATACGCTAAGTGATATCGGCAGTAAAACGCTATAATCACGCAATTCGCTTTCACATGCCATTTTATTATGAAGCAACAACCATGAACTTATGTTAATTTAGAGTAGTCACTGTCATAAAATGTGACTGATTTGCGATTCGAATTCCGATTTGAGGACATGATATTGTGGTGGAAATCGATAATTGCAAAGTAAGTGACTTTCATGAATTTATTTATTTACATATAATCTATTGCAACGGAAATAAATAGAAATTCATTTATATTATAATAAACTAACTTTTTACACGTGGAATACACTGTATTAACTATATGTAAGTATTATGTGTTGATAAAATTATTGAATTTATATTTAACATGTGTTAGTGGGATTTTTGGGGGTTTTACTATTTAATTTATTTTTTAAGTTAAGGGACACGATGCAGCATATGAAAACATCTATATTTCTATAATTATATAAGATTGCATCCGGAAATTATCCGAAAACCACTTCTATATTAAATTTAAAAAGAAAAGAAAAATTGAATTTGAACATGAAAAATTGGTCCAAGGCAATAACTAACAAAAATCAAGTCGGTCACATGGGAATTAAAAGCTAGGATGATATCCATTTCATGTATATGCGCATGTCCCTATGAAACGGTTTGTTTATTAACCCCACTAAGCTTGAAAAGGAGAAAATTGAGAACAACGTAACGAAGAGAGGTGACCACCAAATTTAAATTATTAAAAAAATAATAATAATTAATTACAGAGTAAAGTTTAAACATAAGTGTGACCACTCCTTAAAATGTATATAAATAAAGTTAGTTAATTACATATTCAAATTTAAACTTAAGTGTGGCCACAAAGTTTCCAGCTAAAAGTTTTGGCATATGTGTGCGTGCCATCCAAGTTGGTTGGTCGGACCGATTGATTAACGTGTCACGTTATATGTTTTCATGTCCACGTACGTTTAATATTTATTGTACGGAAAAATTCTACGCCTATTTATATATATACGTCACCCCGTTTCAAAAATATAAATGCACCAAAATGTTATATATATAAATATATATTATATATATATTTGTGTGTATTTGTGTGTTTTGTACGTATCGTCATCGTTCTTTCAACATTCCACGTCACCTCACTAGAGTAAAGACTACGGCAGCCACTAGGTGTTCTACTGGGCATTCAAAACTAAGAATCGTTACACATGTAAATAGTGCTGTCAATATGGTGGGCCGGGCCGGGATGGCCCGCCGGGGGACCGGCCCGCCCGCCAAGTAAATATATATTTTTTAAATTTTAATTTAATTTAAATTTTAAATTTACTAATAATTTTAATTAATTATGGTATTTATTAAACAAATAAATATGTTATTAATTATGTATTTGATAATAAATGTGATATTAATTAGACATAATTAATGAATCATTAATTAAAATTTCTAACTAATTTAATATTACTTTCTATATTTAATATTTATTTTATATATAATATATATTTATACATAAATGTATATTAGTAGAATTATGGCGCCAGCACGCGGGCTGGCCCGCCCCGCCCCGCCAAGCCCGCGGCCCGCGCGGGCTGGCCCGTTCAGGCCCGCCCCTTGGCGGGCCTAAATAATGCACCCCAGCCCGACCATTTTGGGGACGGGGCGGGCCTGCCCGCGGGCCACGGGCCAAATTGACTGCTCTACAAATATGTTACACCTATATTTATCATTACACAATGTTTAAAATAAAAAAATTATGTAATTTTGATGAATTTACGTAATATTGATTTGAAATAACTAGTGGCATACCTAGTATAATAGAGGATGCCAATCAGGGATGCGCTTAGTTTGACATAGGCTGCGTTTAGTTTGACATACAAGAAAAGGATAGATAAAAAAAACTCTTGATAAGACTCGAGATAAATAATCATGTTGGACATAAAAATCATGTTCACTTTCATGTACTAGTTTCTAAACTTATCTTGTTTACTTAACAGGACTGCTCATATCAATCTCACTGAACATATGCAAATTTACTAAATAACCCTGCTTACTTGAAGTCGATGCTTTCACTTCCAGAATTCTACTCAAATCATCTTCAAATTCTTTTAGTTCTCCTCATAGAATAAACTTCGTTGTGAATTTCATTAATATTCTTTGTTCGAATTCTCTTACAATTCTATTTAAATAAACTCATTGAATTCTTTTAGGCAACGTTTGGTTTTTAGCCCAGTTAGTAAGAGAGTTCAAGCCCGCTTAAAATCAAACATTGATTATCCTATGAATGTCAGATACAAGAGATATTGGGCAGTTTTACAAACACAATATAGATAAAAATAAAATCATGTTTGGGCTCAGTCGTAAATGGGCCAGGCAAAAGTTTAAAAGACTTATTTGCCCCTTTAAGTTTTACAAACCCCAATATCATTTTGGTCACTTCTGAAGCTGCACTTTGAAGACACGAAACAGAGCAACCAAAACCAACGTGAAAGGCTTGAGCCTGAGGTAGAATTACGTGGACAATAGCTGATCAAAAAAATAAAAATATTAGTTCAAAGAAACCCAATGTTGGCGAATCAAAGAAACATTATTTTGTTGGTTCGCTTGAAATTTCATACTAATCACTGCCCTTCATCGAGGTAGCAATAAATGGCCAAGAAAGTCATAAGATCAATGTATACAAGCATGATTATAACATCAACTCACCCTAGATCTATACAGAAACTCGATCGAATAAACATCTCTCCAAGTCAAATAAAGTATTTTGCATACAGTGACAAATAAGAGATGAACACTTTTCAAAATATGCTCTTGAGATAAAATCTACACTCACTTGGAAGTCTTTCCGCCTAAAGAAGAAGAAATCGATCAATTGGAACGGAGGCTCTCCCTTAGTGTGCGAACAGAGGAGTTATGGAGAAAATTAGAGAACCTACAAATGAATTTAGGGTTCTTACGGTTGCTAAATATATCCAAGGGCAAAATGGTAATAGCCATTAAACTTGGATATTTGGAAAATGTAAGATAATTTTGTAATGGACGGACATTTAAGATAAATAAACGAACGACCCGTTTAATAAATGCGGGCTTTGTAGTTTTTCATGGGCTTCAACTTATGAAACCAAACATGAGAAGATGGGTTACTAATAATTTTATAACCCATTTTCTAGGTATATCTAGTAAACCAAACGCTGCCTTAGTATTCCTCATAGAATTCTATAAAAAATTCTATTCAACTGCAACTACTAGCTAAATCTAACAATTTTTGCACAGAGATAGCATATGCGATTGCATGAGATTAATTTGTATCATTATCATCATCTTATAGTTGTAAAAAATTTAGGAAAAAATACATTCAGAGATTTCTCTTCATCGGCACTTTGTTATCAAATACCATCCATAATGCATGGATGTAAACAACAGAAGCGAGGAAATTAAACATTCATACAGCTAATATTAGGTTAACGCAATCTTCTAAACAAAAGGGAGGAAAAAAGGTGGCCACTAACGTTACACAACACGGAACTCGGAAGAATCTTCCTGCCAAAATTCATGAAAAACCAACATCACTAACTTCAACTACCTACCGCAACCAAGAACAACCAACGAAACATCATAACTGTCGACCGCTCACTCGTAGACAAGTATCGCATATCCTTATGGAGGAAGGAATTTATTTTATTGCCGAATCTCTCTTTAACCTCTTCTTTGATCACATAAAGGTTCGATCAATTCCGACAGTTTATCATTTGGGAGGTTATAGGATTCCATTTTTTCCGTTAGAGTGAAGTTCTACATGTCTAATAGAAAGTCTATACTTCGCTCCTTTGACTGATTATTCGCTCGCATATCAGGGTTTCTATCACACACATAAAAGATGCATTTTCAACGGATCCCGAAACACAACGGTGTGCATGGTGTTTCTCCGTTGAAACCATTTGACGTATCTGAGAATGAATCGGACTCAACCACACATAAAAAAACAGCGGCATTGAGATACATCAACTCATTCACCACGGAATCCCCATCCCACTTTCTGATGATAGAATATTAGGTAAAGGAGCACTGCAAAAAAAGACACTGAAGAAAATCGAAGCTGAAATTTAACAATACCTTGCAAATCGAACAATCGTTCCCGCAGCAGAGTTTCAGCAACTGAATCTATAATGAAAGATCTACAGCGTGCGATTTTGGATTTGGTAGGGTTCCTAATTTTGGGAAAGTATGCCAGGGTTATTTTAGTCTTTTCAGCTATATTGTCTTGGGTTGGATAAATAATATTGGCCGACCCCATGAGTTAATTTATCTTGGATTCGTTGGTTTATTAAACGGGCTTTTTATCTATCACGGGCTCTCAAGATAAATGTGTTTTGCAAGTGAACAATATTAGATGGGACAATTGACCATTTATCTGGCCTAATCTAACGTACTGAACGTGGCCTACAAGAAAAGGATAGATAAAAAAACTCTTGATAAGACTCGAGATAAATAATCATGTTGGACTAAAAATCCTGTTTCATGTACTAGTTTCTAAACTTATCATGTTTACTTAACAGGACTGCTCATATCAATCTCACTGAACATATGCAAATTTACTAAATAACCCTGCTTACTTGAAGTCGATGCTTTCACTTCCAGAATTCTACTCAAATCCTCTTCAAATTCTTTTAGTTCTCCTCATAGAATAAAATTCGTTGTGAATTTCATTAATATTCTTTGTTCGAATTCTCTTACAATTCTATTTAACTAAACTCATTGAATTCTTTTAGTATTCCTCATAGAATTCTATAAAAAAAATTCTATTCAACTGCAACTACTAGCTAAATCTAACAATTTTTGCACAGAGATAGCATATGCGATTGCATGGGATTAATTTGTATCATTATCATCAGCTTATAGTTGTAAAAAATTTAGGAAAAAATACATTCAGAGATTTCTCTTCATCTGCACTTTGTTATCAAATATCAACCATAATTCACGCATGGATGTAAACAACAGAAGTGAGGAAATTAAACATTCATACAGCTAATATTAGGTTAACGCAATCTTCTAAACAAAAGGGAGGAAAAAAAGGTGGCCACTAACGTTACACAACACTGAACTCGGAAGAATCTTCCTGCCAAAATTCATGAAAAACCAACATCACTAACTTCAACTACCTACCGTAACCAAGAACAACCAACCAAACATCATAGCTGCCGACCGCTCACTCGTAGACAAGTATCGCATATCCTCATGGAGGAAGGAATTTAATTTATTGCCGAATCTCTCTTTAACCTCTTCTTTGATCATATAAAGGTTCGATCGATTCCGACAGTTTATCATTTGGGAGGTTATAGGATTCCATGTTTTTCCGTTAGAGTGAAGTTACAGGGCTAATAGAAAGTCTATACTTCGCTCCTTTGACTGATTATTCGCTCGCATATCAGGGTTTCTATCACACACATAAAAGATACATTTTCAACGGATCCCGGAACGCAACAGTGTCCATGGTGTTTCTCCGTTGAAATACCATTTGACGTATCTGAGAATGAATCGGACTCAACCACACATAAAAAACAGCAGCATTGAGATACATCAACTCATTCACCACGGAATCCCCATCCCACTTTTTGATGATAGAATATTAGGTAAAGGAGCACTGGAAAAAAAGACACTGAAGAAAATCGAAGCTGAAATTTAACAATACCTTGCAAATCGAACGATTGTTCCCGCATCAGAGTTTCAGCGACTGAATCTATAATGAAAGATCTACATCGCGCGACTTTGGATTTGGTAGGGTTCCTAATTTTGGGAAAGTATGCCAGGGTTATTTTAGTCTTTTCAGCTATATTGCCTTGGGTTGGATAAATAATATTGGCCGACCCCATGAGTTAATATATCTTGGATTCGTTGGTTTATTAAAACGGGCTTTTTATCTATCACAGGCTTTCAAGATAAAGGTGTTTTGCAAGTGAACAATATTAGATGGGACAATTGACCCTTTATGTGGCCTAATCTAACGTACTGAACGTGGCCTACAAGAAAAGGATAGATAAAAAAAACTCTTGATAAGACTCGAGATAAATAATCATGTTGGACATAAAAATCCTGTTCACTTTCATGTACTAGTTTCTAAACTTATCTTGTTTACTTAACAGGACTGCTCATATCAATCTCACTGAACATATGCAAATTTACTAAATAACCCTGCTTACTTGAAGTCGATGCTTTCACTTCCAGAATTCTACTCAAATCATCTTCAAATTCTTTTAGTTCTCCTCATAGAATAAACTTCGTTGTGAATTTCATTAATATTCTTTGTTCGAATTGTCTTACAATTCTATTTAAATAAACTCATTGAATTCTTTTAGTATTCCTAATAGAATTCTATAAAAAATTCTATTCAACTGCAACTACTAGCTAAATCTAACAATTTTTGCACAGAGATAGCATATGCGATTGCATGAGATTAATTTGTATCATTATCATCATCTTATAGTTGTAAAAAATTTCGGAAAAAATACATTCAGAGATTTCTCTTCATCGGCACTTTGTTATCAAATACCATCCATAATGCATGGATGTAAACAACAGAAGCGAGGAAATTAAACATTCATACAGCTAATATTAGGTTAACGCAATCTTCTAAACAAAAGGGAGGAAAAAAGGTGGCCACTAACGTTACACAACACGGAACTCGGAAGAATCTTCCTGCCAAAATTCATGAAAAACCAACATCACTAACTTCAACTACCTACCGCAACCAAGAACAACCAACGAAACATCATAACTGTCGACCGCTCACTCGTAGACAAGTATCGCATATCCTTATGGAGGAAGGAATTTATTTTATTGCCGAATCTCTCTTTAACCTCTTCTTTGATCACATAAAGGTTCGATCAATTCCGAAAGTTTATCATTTGGGAGGTTATAGGATTCCATTTTTTCCGTTAGAGTGAAGTTCTACATGTCTAATAGAAAGTCTATACTTCGCTCCTTTGACTGATTATTCGCTCACATATCAGGGTTTCTATCACACACTAAAAGATGCATTTTCAACGGATCCCGAAACACAACGGTGTGCATGGTGTTTCTCCGTTGAAACCATTTGACGTATCTGAGAATGAATCGGACTCAACCACACATAAAAAAACAGCGGCATTGAGATACATCAACTCATTCACCACGGAATCCCCATCCCACTTTCTGATGATAGAATATTAGGTAAAGGAGCACTGCAAAAAAAGACACTGAAGAAAATCGAAGCTGAAATTTAACAATACCTTGCAAATCGAACAATCGTTCCCGCAGCAGAGTTTCAGCAACTGAATCTATAATGAAAGATCTACAGCGTGCGATTTTGGATTTGGTAGGGTTCCTAATTATGGGAAAGTATGCCAGGGTTATTTTAGTCTTTTCAGCTATATTGTCTTGGGTTGGATAAATAATATTGGCCGACCCCATGAGTTAATTTATCTTGGATTCGTTGGTTTATTAGACGGGCTTTTTATCTATCACGGGCTCTCAAGATAAATGTGTTTTGCAAGTGAACAATATTAGATGGGACAATTGACCCTTTATGTGGCCTAATCTAACGTACTGAACGTGGCCTACAAGAAAAGGATAGATAAAAAAACTCTTGATAAGACTCGAGATAAATAATCATGTTGGACATAAAAATCCTGTTCACTTTCATGTACTAGTTTCTAAACTTATCTTGTTTACTTAACAGGACTGCTCATATCAATCTCACTGAACATATGCAAATTTACTAAATAACCCTGCTTACTTGAAGTCGATGCTTTCACTTCCAGAATTCTACTCAAATCATCTTCAAATTCTTTTAGTTCTCCTCATAGAATAAACTTCGTTGTGAATTTCATTAATATTCTTTGTTCGAATTGTCTTACAATTCTATTTAAATAAACTCATTGAATTCTTTTAGTATTCCTAATAGAATTCTATAAAAAATTCTATTCAACTGCAACTACTAGCTAAATCTAACAATTGTTGCACAGAGATAGCATATGCGATTGCATGAGATTAATTTGTATCATTATCATCATCTTATAGTTGTAAAAAATTTAGGAAAAAATACATTCAGAGATTTCTCTTCATCGGCACTTTGTTATCAAATACCATCCATAATGCATGGATGTAAACAACAGAAGCGAGGAAATTAAACATTCATACAGCTAATATTAGGTTAACGCAATCTTCTAAACAAAAGGGAGGAAAACAGGTGGCCACTAACGTTACACAACACGGAACTCGGAAGAATCTTCCTGCCAAAATTCATGAAAAACCAACATCACTAACGTCAATACCTACCGCAACCAAGAACAACCAACGAAACATCATAACTGTCGACCGCTCACTCGTAGACAAGTATCGCATATCCTTATGGAGGAAGGAATTTATTTTATTGCCGAATCTCTCTTTAACCTCTTCTTTGATCACATAAAGGTTCGATCAATTCCGACAGTTTATCATTTGGGAGGTTATAGGATTCCATTTTTTTCCGTTAGAGTGAAGTTCTACAGGTCTAATAGAAAGTCTATACTTCGCTCCTTTGACTGATTATTCGCTCGCATATCAGGGTTTCTGTCACACACATAAAAGATGCATTTTCAACGGATCCCGGAACGCAACGGTGTCCATGGTGTTTCTCCGTTGAAATACCATTTGACGTATCTGAGAATGAATCGGACTCAACCACACATAAAAAACAGCAGCATTGAGATACATCAACTCATTCACCACGGAATCCCCATCCCACTTTCTGATGATAGAATATTAGGTAAAGGAGCACTGCAAAAAAAGATACTGAAGAAAATCGAAGCTGAAATTTAACAATACCTTGCAAATCGAACGATCGTTCCCGCAGCAGAGTTTCAGCGACTGAATCTATAATGAAAAATCTACAGCGTGCGACTTTGGATTTGGTAGGGTTCCTAATTTTGGGAAAGTATGCCAGGGTTATTTTAGTCTTTTCAGCTATATTGTCTTGGGTTGGATAAATAATATTGGCCGACCCCATGAGTCAATTTATCTTGGATTCGTTAGTTTATTAAAACGGGCTTTTCATCTATCACGGGCTCTCAATATAAAGGTGTTTTGCAAGTGAACAATATTAGATGGGACAATTGACCCTTTATCTGGCCTAATCTAACTACTGAACGCGGCCTAAGTCTATAAGGTTGGGTTTTATATGGGTAGTCCCAATATCACCCCTCATCTTATTTAATGATAATGATTAGTACTGAAAGCCGGTTGGTTACACGCACAGTGAAGGCTCTAATTCAATTTAAATTAATGGCATATTTAATTTAAGCTGAATCGAGTTTAAAGTGCGCTGAACACTAGAGCTGGAAATGGGTCCGTAGCCCGCCCCGCCCAGGCCCATAATTATAAAATAACATTTTATTAAATGTTTTTATATAAAAAAATTATACATGTTTTTAAATTTTTTGAGATCCGATTTTTAATTTTATCAAGTTTAATAATATAAAAATTTATAATTAACGAGATTAGATTTTAATTCAAGCTTAAATTTCAAAATCTTTATTTATTTATAAATTACATTATACTATTATTATATACAATAATACAAAATATTGTTATTAAAAAAAATTACATCTCATTAATACATTAAAATATATTATTTTTTGCTTTTGTGTTTAATAAATTTTATATGTAGTAAAATAAAAGAAAAATTAAAAAGTGGCGGGCCCAATTTGGCCCGCGGCCATCGGTCTATTTGGCCCGCAGCCTGTCGACTCATCGGGCCTGACGGGCCGAATCAAAAAGCCCGACCATATTTTGGATTCACAAAATAAGGGCCCAAGCCCGGTTATTTTCGGCCCGCCCGGCTCGGCCCATGTGCTTGTGCCAAACTTTGAGCTCTATTCGGGGGAGAACATTCCCCGAAAAGTGTTTGCGGCTGGTTATAAACGCAACACAAATTTTCTAAAGATATACATTTTATGTTTAATTTTTATCCTCAAGTATTTTGCTTTTATTTTGTCCCCTTAAATTAATAAATTTACATTTTGACACTTTTATAATAAATATGTAAATAAAGTGTCAAAAATTAACTTTATAAACTTATGGATAAACCAATCAAAAGCAGAATGTGTCCCAACAAATATTTTTTAATAAAATCGTTAGAAAACTGTACTCCTAATATAGTCGAAAGCATTTTTCAAACCTTGTTCTCCCCCAGCGGAATTCCCATAGATGCGCCGATACCCTCGAGATAAGAGTAACATAAATAACATAAATTATGATTCTTGAGTTGTACGACTTCATTTCACGAGTCTCAACATATTTATATTAATAATATTTTAACAATATATATTATTCGGGTTAAATGGGTTGAATTCGGGTTGGTTTGGGGTTGAAAATCTGAACCCTAACCTGACCCACTTAATAATTGGGTTGGGATCGGGTTTACCCATTTACGTAAACAGGTCAAAAATGCTAACCCGAACCTGCTATTTTGGTGCGGTTCGTATCGGTTGGCGGGTCGATTTTTAACAGTCCTACTCGTACGCTTGTAGTCAGCACAAAATGTTAATTTGTTTGGCGCCATGGAAGACGGGGGCAGTTGCGTGTCTATAAAGAACTGCAAACAGCAATTATTCCAGTAGGTTGTGTCAAATTGAGTAAAATTAAAAGGTCCATTGACGGGCAATGCCGTAGGGTGAAGAACGTATTATGTAAAAAAGAAGATTTATGATTTATCAGAAAACTAATTGCATTCACAAAACTGAGAACGAATAGAATTGCAAAACAGCATATCCATAATTACCTTATGCCTCGTTTGGATTCTGGATTTCGATTTGAAATCCGGATTTGGCCCAAATCTACCGTTTGGTGATCGAGTGGATTTGGATTTCGATTTCGGTCAAATCCGATGTCAAATCGAAACGCTATTATTTGTCGGATTTGAAACTCCATGTCAAATGGTCCGTTTTCGAAATCCGAAGTTGAGTCGGCAATGAGTTTTTCGCAAATAATAATAATAAATAATAACAATAAATAATAATAATAATAATAATAATAATAATGATACTAATGGTGATGGGTAAATGATGAGTCGAGCTGACTCGTGAGCTTGATGAACCGATGCGAGCTCGTTACGTGTTAGCGATTGAGCCGGCTCGAGCTCGAGCTCACTCGTAGGTGCTCGAAAGCTCGCAAGTCGTCCTACGAGTTTGTTTTTATTTAATTTTTGTACTTTTTAATCTTTTAACAAAAAGTTAGAAATCGAGTTCGACGAGCTACTCGAGCGCTTGAGGTCGAATTTCATTTTGAAATTCGAATTTCGAAATCCTAACGTTTGCCAAACAATGGATTTGGATTTGAAATTAAGATTTTGAAATTTATGATTTCAAATCACGCGAATTCAAATACGCCAATCCAAACGCAACCTTAGCAATTTCTGGCGCCATCTAGGGGTGGGCACAGTTCGGTTAACCGAACCGTATTACCGAAATACCGAAATTACGGTACAAACCGAACCGAACCGAAAAATTTCGGTTCGGTATTCGGTACACAAGTTTTAAACTTTCGGTATTTCGGTTCGGTACGGTTTTACGGTTCGGTATTTTCGGTATACCGAATTACCGAATTTAAATTAAAAAATATTAAATATATCAGTTATACTTATGTTTCGTAGGCCCAATAATTATTATAATATACAAGCCACCCATAACTATACAGCCCACACAGCCCAATAAATATAAACCCCCAATAAATATTTCAATTTAGGGATCTTCTTCATCTACAATCGTTCTCAGAAAAAAAAATACACCAAGACAACTACGAGTGCTTCTAAATCGCCGGTGCCGACGACAGCCGGTGAGACGACAGCCCTTATATATAGCCCGTCTACGTTGGTGTGAATTCGAGTTCTTCAGCTAGCAAGATTTTTCTGCTGACGTCGGCGGCGAATTGCAGAGAAAAAAACGAGGTCGTTTATGTTCCTTCGGTGGCGAACTATGTGATCTGGGAGCAGTTTCTGACGGAGGTGCCGGCTTTCACGGCGGAGCAACGGCGAGCATACGAGTTTTGGCAAATTGAATTTTTTTTCTTGACTTCGGTATTTCGGTAAATAACCGGAAAATACCGAAAAAAATTCGGTTTTTACCGAACCGAACCGACTGATTTCGGTTCGGTATTCGGTTCCTCAAATCATCGAACCGTAATTTCGGTTAACCGAAATTTCGGTTCGGTTCGGTACGGTTTGTACCGAATGCCCAGCCCTAGCGCCATCTGAGACAAATTTAAAGCCGCCGAACAACCAGTTAGGCCTTCTGCCGCGGACTTTGGGTAAGTGGGATTTGGAACGAAGGAATTAATTCGTCTTCTCTAGCGCACTGCTGTATGAATTACCAGTTTAATTTCAGAAATATTTTTAATCGATTAAATATTCAAAAGAAAAACGGGTGCTTTGTACTGGGCCGATTCATTCAGCCCAGTAATGTATTTAAAGTCTACAATTGTTTTGAAAAACTTGCAAGTCAACTATAACTTTACATGCGTCGAACGACTTCCTAAAACAACAAATTTCGTGGATAGTATTAAACGTAAATTTATTCATTAATTGTTGGTCAGCACGAATTTAGGGGGTTTTAATTGAAAGATTCTTGGAACTGAATTACCAATTTCGATATATATAAACCCTAAAAAATCTCGACAAACTCCATTATTAATCGTCATATTGGGTCTCTTCCTACTTTTCTCCTTATAATACAGCCTCTTTTTTTCGAGTCAATCAATTATCGATCGATCATCGCAATCCATGGGTGAATCAGCAGCGAAGGTGATTGATAATCGAAGGTCCAACAGAGTGGAGGAGCTGAGGAGAGCGTCGAGGCAAGAATATCTGAAGAAGTCGGAGCAGAAGAAGCTTGAAGAGCTCCGAGATCTCATCGACGACGAGCACCGCGTCTTCGGAGCAGCGAATCTCACCGAGGCAGAGCGCCGCGATTTAAGGCACAAGGAGCGAATCTACCGTACCCTCACGAGGTGGAAGAGGGCACACGATGAGTCCTCCGAGTACAGGATTCCCGACGCGTACGATGACGTGGAAGCTGCCGGTGGCGTGAGTCAGAAGAAGCGATTCGCCGTCGCCTCGCGCCGCAGTTATCATCCCCTCGCCGCCGCTGAAGAAAAATCGTGGGAAGAGCAACAGGTTTGCCGAGCGTTTAGGGATTTTAAAAACAAAAGGCCGATTACCAACGACCAATACGAATTTGTGTTTGCAGACCAATCAGAGCCATCCATATCCATTAGCAGCAGCGAATCGTCAGTAGTCGCCGTCAACATCAATGCAAAATCGAAGCTATCGACCGAAAGACAGACGCTGCCTATACATCCTTACAGGGACGATCTCCTCCACGCCATCAACGACCATCAGATCCTGATAATCGTCGGAGAAACAGGCTCGGGAAAAACCACGCAGATACCTCAGTACCTACACGAAGCCAAATACACCGACCATGGAATCATCGCTTGCACCCAACCCCGCCGTGTCGCAGCCATGAGCGTCGCTGCTAGGGTTTCCCTAGAATTGGGGGTAAAGCTAGGACACGAAGTAGGCTACTCAATCCGTTTCGAAGAGCGCACCTCATCCAAAACTGTCCTCAAGTACATGACCGACGGAATGCTATTGCGCGAGTTCCTCCGCGAGCCCAAGCTGTCGAGCTACAGCGTCGTGATGGTCGACGAGGCCCACGAGCGGACGGTCTCGACCGACATCTTATTAGGGCTCGTTAAGGACATCGCTCGTTTCCGCCCCGACCTCAAACTGCTCATCTCGAGCGCCACCCTCGACGCTGTCAAGTTTAGCGATTACTTCGACGGTGCTCCGATCTTTAGGATACCTGGGAGGAGATTTCGCGTCGAAATATACTACACAGATGCCCCCGTGGCGGACCCGTTAGATGCTGCCGTTGCTACGGTTCTTCAGATTCACGTTAAGCAGCCGCCCGGCGACGTTTTGGTCTTCTTGACTGGGCAGGAGGAGATTGAGGCGGCCGTAGAGCTCCTCAGGCATAGGACGAGAGGATTGGGAACGAAGGTGGCAGAGCTTATTATATGCCCGATCTATGCTAACTTGCCCACCGAACTTCAAGCTAAGATCTTCCAACCAACTCCCGAAGGGGCGCGTAAGGTCGTGCTGGCCACGAATATAGCCGAGACTTCGCTGACCATAGACGGGATTAAGTTCGTCGTTGACCCGGGATTTGCTAAAGTCAAGTCTTACAATCCCAGGACGGGGATGGATTCGTTGCCCGTCGCTCTGATCTCGAAGGCCTCGGCCGCTCAACGGGCGGGTCGGTCGGGGAGGACGGGTCCCGGGAAATGCTATCGTCTGTGCACCGCCGAGAACTTCCGCGACGACCTCGAAGAAAATACCGTCCCCGAAGTACAGAGGACCAACTTGGCGAGCGTCGTGCTCACACTCAAGATGCTCGGGCTCGACCCGACGAGCTTCAACTTCATGGACCCTCCGCCAGACGAGGCTCTAAAGAGGGCCGGCGATTTGCTCCATGCGCTGGGCGCAGTCGGCGGCGAGGGAAAAGAGCTCACGGGGACGGGGAGAAAGATGGCTGAGTTTCCCCTCGATCCCATGCTTTCAAAGATGATCGTCGCCTCGGAGAAGTACAAGTGCTCCGAGGAGGTGATATCCATCGCCGCCATGCTGTCCGTCGGGGGGAATTCGGTCTTCTACAGGCCGAAGGACAAGAAGGTCCACGCCGACACCGCGCGCTCGAATTTTCACGCGGGGAACGTAGGGGACCACCTGGCGCTGCTCAAGGTGTATGAATCGTGGAAGGAAGCCGATTATTCGACTGGATGGTGCTACGAGAACTATATCCAGGCAAGGAGCATGAAGAGGGCGAGAGACGTGCGCGACCAGTTGGAGGGGTTGCTCGAAAAGGGAGGAATTGAATTGACGACGGCGGTGAATTGTTCGATGGGGGCCGATGTAGGCGAGACTCTAATAAAGAAAGCAGTGGCGTCGGGTTTTTCTCCCAACGCTGCAAAGCTACAGAAGGATGGAAGTTATAGAATGATCAAAAAGGATTCGCCTTCGTTGACGGTGCACATCCATCCGAGCTCGGGGTTAGCAGGGCAGGCAGCTCCTCCTAGATGGGTCGTCTTCCACGAGTTAGTCCTCACGACGAAAGAGTACGTCAGGCATGTGACTGAGATCAGACCCGAATGGCTTTTGGAAGTAGCTCCCCATTACTACGGATCAGAGGACGTCAAAGATCCTTTGTCCAGGAAAATGCCGCGCGCCGTAGGTAGGGCTTTCAAGGATTGATGGTGTTTGTCCTTCGATTGACGATTGATTATGTCATTTGCGTATTTTATGTGTCTTTTCACATTTATTTTCTCATCTACATGTCTGTTGACGTTCGGTTTCGAATGTTTGTTATGTGATTCGTTCAGGTTGGTCGCTAATATCTACTTTGTTTCACCAGGTGTTAGAATAGTGTGGTTTTTAGAACATGCTTTGCAAAAATTCATCAAGGTAGTTTATGCTGGAGTTTGCTCTGCAACTTGATGTTACCTCTATTTGACCACCATCGATTTCCTTCTAACATTTGGGCTGTCTATAAAAGGATACAAAGGTGATATATAATAGATCATGCCAACCACTATCTAATATTTTTGTGCAAAATATGTTATATTTCCGTTTGGGCGTGCTTGATGCTGATAACATTATCGTGTCATGTTAATTCGAGGTTATACATAGTATTTAAAAGGGAAGAGATTAAACCAAGATGAGCTGAGATAGAAGGTACACGACATACTACGTTTATTATTAATAAGAAAGAAAGAAGGAAAGAAAGAGAAAAAAACAAATGCCTTATCTATAGCCACCACATTTTCAGATTTTATTGTTTGGGAGCCCTCCCATTTATGCCTAACTTTCTACATCCATGGTTATTGTTTACAGCAAGTCATGAGAGAAAAATAAAATCTGATAATTGTTTCGCTTTATTTTTATTTATTTGTTGAAAGACATAAAAAGAAAGGAGACGTATGACAAGAACCCCAATACAAATTAGAGCTGTAAAAAAGGGCCGAGTCCGTCCGGTTGGCCCGCCCCGCCATGAAAAATTGGCGAGGTGTCTGACCCATTTAAAAGCGGGCCGAAACGGGCAGCCCGCTTGGACCACGGGTTGAGGTCGATCGGGGCGGGTCGGGGTGGGCTGGCCCAATGTATATTATATTTATTTATTATGTATATATATTATATACATTTTCCGGAAATCTACACTTAAATACCCAATAGGAAAAAAATCTGCCACTTTGGTACCTTGTCAGAACAATTTTATAGCTAGGTACCCAGTTCAATAAAATTTTTACACTTAGGTACCTAATAACCTAAGATTACGAAAATACCCTTATTAAATGATTTAGAATTTCATTTCATCTTTTTTTTCTCTGCAAAAAACGACCTTCAGCTCGCCGTCGACGAGTTCTTCTTGCCGACCAACTCCGTCTGCTCGTGCCGGTGCCGGACAAGGATCGAAGACCCTATTGAACGTTGGGTTCTCGATTTTTGGGGCTGATTTTGTCAGGTAAGTTTTTCTTTTGGTTTGGGTTAGGTTAATCGATTTTGGGCATTTGTTCAAGGTTTATCCCAAATCCGGGAGCTCAATGCGATCCAAGAGCTCCATATAAGAGTGAAATGTTAGGATTTGATAGTTATTGAGGCTAATCCGTCGAGATTTCGATTTTCTTTTATGTAACTGTTACGACGTACCATTTCCTATGAATATAACGTACCATTGTATGTTGTGTTACCGTACCTAAATACATTGCGACACAGTCCGATTGGACATTTGTTATGTAGTATCTTTGTGTATTTATTATGTACCAAGTAGCATGTCTATACGTTACCAAAATGTCCAGTTATGCAGTACCAATCTAAACTATACACCGTACCATTTTAACAGGTTGCCATATTATCTGAAAATATGGCGTCTGCAAATTCGTTTGATGGCAGGACGTTATTTGCAATGTGTGAGTATAAAAGGGAGTCTTCGTTACTATTAATCAATGAAGCAACGACGCTTATCGATATATACGTATCCCTCCAAAGAAGGTGGTCGGATATCGATTCCCGGCATGACTCAATAAAGTATCAAGTTCCGTTCCAAAGTTTGTACTCGACATTGAAAGAAAATACGGATGTTTTCAATATGTATCAGCTGTTTATGCGATATAAATTTTCAATGATACCGATGAAAGTGGAACGTGCCGATGAATGTGGTACAAGTGGCCCGACGAACAGGTTTGTTTTTATTTTAAGTTGTTAAACTTTAAATTTTGGGTTTTCATATTGATGATTGATAAAATTACTTGTAGTACGGAAGACAACGGAGAATCCGTGGAGTTTGATTTTGAAAGAAACACAGTAGATGCATGGAGTCATTGCATTCGGGGAGATGGACAAATCTTTAGGGATGCAGATGAATTTAGACGGAATTTGAAGAACTACTCCATTGCGATTCGAAGAAACTTTGTATATGCAAAGAACGAGCGTAAGAAAATCATTGCCGTTTGCAAGGATGAGACGTGCAAGTGGCGGATATATGCTTCGCGTTATAAATGTGACAATTCATTTGCGATTCGGAGATCCAATCTACAACACAGTTGTGGTGAAGATACTCTAAGGAGTCGTGATCATCCGCGAGCGGACGCGCCGTGGGTAGGGAACATAGTGAAAGAGAGGGTCCGAGACGAGCCATCGTATCGTCCCGGTGCCATGGTTAAAGACATCCTAAGGGACTATGGAGTTGAAGTGGGGTACCATAAGGCGTATAGAGGCAAAGAAAGTGCTATTCGTAACATATATGGGTTGGATAATGGTACGTTTGATCAGTTGAGGTGGTATTGTAATGCCGTTAGAGAAACCAATCCGGGTAGCGTGGCTGAGTATGATGTATACCCTCACGACAACAAGTTTCGTCGGCTCTTTATCTGCTTCCACGCGTGTCTCGTAGGCTTTGTTCGTGGATGTCGGCCGCTCATATTTGTTGATGGTACTCACATTAAGACCAAGTTTAAAGGAGTGCTCGTTACGGCCGTCGCAAAGGATGCAAACGAAGATTTGTTCACGGTTGCCTTTGGCGTTGTAAGCGTCGAAAATGATGAAAACTGGGAGTGGTTCTTTGCTAAGTTGAGGACCATGTTTCATCATTACCCGTCGACATTGAGGGAGCTGACGTTCTTCTCAGATCGGCATCCGAGTATTATTAAAGCTGTTTCTATATCATTTCCAGGAAGTCGTCATGCATATTGCTTGCGCCATTTGGTCGACAACTTCAAGAAAGAGGTACTTTTTAGTAATGTGCTCACTACGTTAGTGAATACGATGCAAGTAATTTGTTCTTAATTTTTACAGGTGATGAAACATTACCCGAAACACAACAAGAAACATTGGTCATCCGTGTTCAAAAAAGCGGCTTATGCAACTACTTCGGTTCAGTTTCATAATCACATCGCCAGCATCATCGAGTCTATGCCAATTGCGCAGACTTTTATTGAGCGATCAGATCCAACATGTTGGGCAAATGCGTTATTCGACGGGAATAGGTGGGGAGTTATTAACAACAATCAAGCAGAGTGTTGGAATTCTTGGGTAAGAGAAGCACGGTCGTTGCCTATAAAGGGAATGGTTGATACCATTCGCGTGAAAATCATGACGATGATGCACGAACGACGCGAGAGAGGAATGACCCTTGTTAGCGAGTTGTGTCCAAAACAAGAAAAGAAACTTGTTCAGAATATCTCTGCTGGTCGCACGTTGAAAGTGAGTAAATCTTCGAACGTGGCATTTGAGGTGGTCGGTGAAGATGGCTCATTTGCGGTGGACATCCAACAGCGGACCTGCTCATGCAGAGAATGGGAAGTCTATAGAATCCCTTGTAAGCATGCAGCAGCGTGCATTGCGACCATGAGACATTCTTTTTACGATTATTGTGATCCGTACTTCCGATGCCAGAAGTATAGAGATGCATATATGTCGATCATCAACCCTATTCCGACTCACGAGATGAATGCTCAAACCGATGATGGGAATTTCATTCGCGACCCGGACATCCGCGTTCTCCCCGGTCGCCGAAAGACACGGAGGATTCCATCTCAGGTAGATAGAAGATCCAACAAGTGTAAAATATGTGGGAAATACGGACATAATCGTCGTACATGTACAGAAGCCGTAACGACGTAGCGTCCGTATTTTCCATGTATTTTGTCATTGCTTTTGTCCCATGACCTTTTTCGGTGTTGTTTTGTATGGTCTTGGCTCATTCTTTTTGTCTAAATGATGCCAGTAAGTAGAAGTTTTTGTCCAAATTTGGTACTGTAAAGACTGCCAGTTTGGTATTGTAATTGATGCACGTTTGGTACAGTATTATATGTAAATCTGGTACTGTAATTAAGGCCAATTTGGTACCCTATGACATGCAAGTTTGGTACGATTATATATTACTCTTTGTTACTGTACGCACATTTGGTACTGTGATGAATGCCAGTTTGGTACCCTACGACATGCCAGTTTGGTACCCTAAGACATGCCAGTTTGGTACCCTACGACACGCCAGTTGGGTACGGTTATATACTACTTTTTGGTACTGTCATGAACGTCATTTTGGTACGATAAGACATGCAATTTTGGTATCCTAAGACATGCAATGTTGGTACCCTAAGTCTTCATCATTTTGGTTCCTTTAGAAGACGTCGATTTGCTACGGTATGCACATTTGGTGAAGTAATATATGTTAATTTGATACTGTGATGAATGCCACCATGGTACCCTACGACATGCCAGTTTGGTACCCTACGGCATGCACGTTTGGTACGGTTATATACTACTTTTTGGTACTGTTGTGAACGTTGTTTTGGTACGGTAAGATAAGATATTTTGGTACTCTAAGACATGCAATTTTGGTACCCTAAAAGAAACCATTTTGCTACTGATTCACTTGGTACGGTTATATACAACTAGTTTGGTACTGTTATTAATGCCATTTTGGTACTCTAAGACATGAAAGTTTGGTACCCTAAAAGAAACCATTTTGCTACTGTATGCACATTTGGCACCCAAACATCTTAATTTGGAACTGTGATGAATGCCAGTTTGGTACCCTACGACATTTAATTATGGTACTCTAAGACATGCAATTCTGGTACTCTAAGAAATGCCATTTTGGTACAATAGTACATGCAATTTTGGTACCCTAAAATTAAAGTAACAAATGGTATTTAATCCTTCACTATATTCCGTCACCAACGACGTATTTCAGCAAGTGTTCATGTGGAAGACAAGGATTAGACATTTTCTGACTTTTTCAGTAATGATTGCACATTTTTCTGACTTTTTCAGTGATGATTTGAGAGATTTCTGACATTTTTCAGTGATGATTTGAGAGATTGCTGACATTTTCAGTCATGAGTTGGTCAGACTCTACATACGAGGTATAAAATAATAAAAGTCAGCTCGTCTGACATGTCAGTGGCTTTCCTAAAATGTTTCATGTCATCAGTAATTTTGGGTACGTCGTCCGTGGCTGATTTGGTACTCTTTAAACCAAAGGATAGGTACCCCTACAAAGATATTTAAGGTACGACGTCCCTTATATATATGATACGTCGTACTAGGGTTAGTATTTTTCGATGTCGATCGAAGTACTTTTTCATCTCGGACCACCGTAGAACAATAATATATAGTATGCAATACGTTTCAGATCAAATTCGGTGCATTAAACCCCGCACGGATGAATTAAATCTTAAAATACCAAGATTCATTGTAGTATAAGGATAAAAGCAAGAACATCTACAACATGTTTTGAATAATTTGGTGAGTGCTAGATCTGTGAACTCGGTGCATTAGGCTTTCCTTTTTTTTCTCGTTTCGTTATTGTTCGGCATTGTGAAAATAACGCAGGACAACGCGATTCGATTAGGAATGTATTCATTTTTCGATCGTATAACAAATGATACCGTATACTTTCATATCTGGGTACCGTATATGTATAGTTCTGGATACCGTCAACATGCAGGTTATGGTACTATATATGTACATGAAAAGGTACCTTCTGTAGAACACAAGGTACCTTAGTGTATAACAGACAAGGTAGTTCATGTGCTGTATATAAGGTACGGTATGTATAGTATTAATGGTACGGTTAACCTGGATATTCTGATACTCTATACATAAAGGATAAGATACGGTCATACAATAACATATGATAACCTGCATAAATTACGGACAGTCTTCGAACAACACAACATAGCACACACTTGGCAACAAAAGGTCTCCAGACAGTCCCATTCCCAACACAAACTAAGTTAACCAAACTAAACAAGAGTCTCCAAAGAGTCTGACAGCAAATACCAGATAATTACTGAAAAAGATCTAACATACAACTACGCTCGTCACGTAAAATGCGAGCAGCCATAGTAGCACGATAGACATCCATGTTGACTTCCTTGCCATACTTCTCAAACTCTTCGGTGTCGACAACGTACTCCTCTATGGTCAAACATGCGTGCACACCGCAGTCCACTTCGCCAAATTGGGTCCTGTTGTACTCCGGATCCACGGTCTTCCTACATTGATAATCGTACTTCGCAGACCAATACTTCGTCAGGAAATCAGCCTGCACAAATTAAAAACGACATTAACGCATACCCGAACATAATCGACGAAATATGCCCAATGTTAAAACTTACGAAGGCTCTAGCGGCCCAGGTCATCTTATGCGAGGCCATCGGATCCCGCACGTAGAACTTTCTCTCACTCACCTTGTAGACGAGCACTCCCCAGTGGTTACCTGTATTCACAGGCGTCAACACGTATGACAATTCAGTCAACGCATGGCCATCAAGCCGCTCTAGCCATGCCCGACTACTCCCCGCCATCTCCTCGACGAACTTCTCTAGCTGATTAGCTTCCACCTTCCTCTTTCTCGACGCCTTCTGTATCTTTGTCCAGTAGTCGACCTGCACGAAACTTGGGAATACAAAGACCGCCGCGGACCGCCGTGTCAAACATTCCACGAAAGCGTCGATAACATTTGACTTAAGCAAATCCCGGAAGAGCAGCATATAGAATCCTTGTGCATCGACCGCGGCAATGTCGCTTTGCCAAACGACGTCGCTGCATAAGTATTAATCGCACATTTAAAAAGTAATCAAATGAAAACCATCGAAACATCGAAGAAAAGGTACCTAAGCTTCTTCGCTTTAAGGTACGCGTCGATGCACTGACGCTGCTCCGCATGGATCTCGAGCCGGGCAGCATAATCCAGTCTGTCCGCGTACTTGGAGCAGTATGCAACAGACGGCTCTCGCTCAGACTCGGCGGCCTCGACATCAACCACAACAGCTTTGTTTTTTGCCTTACCCTTCTTCTGTGGCCGCTGAGGACTTGAATCTGGTGTGAGAAAAGCTGAATTTCGCCGTTTCTTACGATCGTTTCGGCCTCGCACCGTTCGAGCAATCGACGAGGCCTTAACCTCCTCAGCCTGAGACTCCGCGGCCTTATCCTCCTCGGCCTGATCCTCCGCACCCTTATCCTCCTCGGCCTGATCCTCCGCACCCTTATCCTCCTCATCATCCTCTTGTGCTACTTCTTCACTAACCTCATCCTCCGCTTGATCCCCATCCCTATCCTCAACCTTGTCCTCCTCAGCCTTCTCCCCGTCGCTATGAGCCATCTCCTTGGGCATATCCTCACGGTCATTGTGACCCATATTCACATCCCTATCCTCAACCATGTCCTCCCCGGCCTTCTCACCGTCGCTATGAACCGTCTGCTCGGGCATATCCTCAGCCTCTTCCATGACCCTCGCCTCCTCGTTGGACGTATCAACCTTTGACGTCCCACCACTTGACTGTAGATCTCTTATAACCTCGTCCTTCAATCTCAACTCGGCTTCCAACCTCTCCACACGAGCATTCCACTCTAATTGAGATCCGCCAACTCCCACATCAACCTTAACCACACATAATTCATTAAACAGTTACAAACAAAGCAAATAATACCTAAAAAAGTAGGGAATTTTATACCTCCGGCAGCAAATTTATCGGATGCACGAACTTCAATTCCTTCTTTGTTGGGTATATTGGGACGACAGATGCAATTGCAGCCAATTCAGCCTCCGCAGCGGCTACGTCATTCGGAACTCTACTCTCTTCCCAATTGAACATTCTGGGAAACATGTACATCTCCCGCTTCTGTGCCAACGATGGCACGTGCTCATACACCCAAATCTGAAAGACGCCAAAGCATTATATTCATCACTAAACGCATAATCAAAAAGGAAAACTCACAACGTAATGGAGTATTACCATCAGCCCAATAGTGCACCCATTCATCATTAGGCTGGACGAGTCGCTCCGCATCGAATTCGCAGCCATTTGCTTGATCTCGGCCACCAAAAAATTGTGTACCGCCCTTCCCCATGCGTACTCCCCCATCATGTCGACATCGTCGACGTACGCATTCACAAACTTTGGGTTTTTCGAATTCCCCATCGGGAATAATACAGAGTTAAACAAGAAAAGTACAAACAACCTGAGGAACTCATCCGTGTTCTCCCTCCCAAGCTTTCCGACAAACTCATTCAACAACTCTAAGATTTTTTTACGGGTTACATTGCCATTTTTCTTATCGAAAAGCCGTTCAACGGTTTTCGATTTCATCTTCGAATTTAGGTCCACGGGCTGCCCAACGTTATGCAATGCCATTACAACGCTAAATTCCTGTGGGGAGAATACCACATTCGTATTCTCCCCCAACCTAAAAGTGTTCGCCTCTACACTATAACGCTTTATCAATGCCATGATTCGAGCAAACGAATGCGACATCTTAGGCATATCTAAAAAAAAAATGAAACGGAGACCTTCGTATAGCTTCCTTTTGATCAGGGGTCATCCTACCCTTCAAATTGCTAATGGTAGATCGAAAGAGCGTAGGATGGCACCTGGAAGACAGCTCAAATCCCTTCCGCGGAGGCATTTCTGCAAAAAAAGCAAAACTGTTAACAAGCAGTACCATTTTATTCACACAAGGGGTACCAATTTGGCCAAACAGAGGGTACCAAATGCATCGATAATACAGTACCAAAAAAATTGACACCACTTTTGGAAAACCCACTGCTAACAAGCAGTACCATTTTATTCACAGAAGGAGTACCAGTTTTCCAACACAGAGGGTACCGAATTCAGTCATAATGTAGTACCAAAACAGATTGACCCCATTTCAAGGTAACCACTAACAAGTAGTACCATTTTATTCACAAAAGGGGTACCAATTTGCAAAACGTAGGGTACCAAATTCAGTGACAATGTCGTACAAAAAAAAATTAACCCCATTTTCGAAAAACCCACTGTTAACAAGTAGTACTATTTTGTTCACACAAGGGGTACCAATTTACCCTAACAGAGGGTACCAAAATCATGGATAATGTAGTACCAAAACAAATTGACCCCAGTCGATAAAACCAATGTCAACAAGCATTACCATTTTACGCGCATAAGGGGTACCAAATTTCCTAAACAGAGAGGACCTAATGTAGTGATAATGTAGTACCAAAAAAATTGACCCCATTCGAACACTTTTGCCAAGTAGTACCATTTTATTCACACAAGGGGTACTAAAATGCCGAAACAGATGGTACCAAATGCAGTTACAATATAGTACCACAATAAAATGACCCCATTCGGAAAAACAAAAATCGACCCAATACAAAAAAATCCCAAATGAAGCATCCACGACGAAATGCACGCACAAAAGAAGCGTAATCGACCAACAAATCACGCGCATTCCAAAAACGAGCACAAAAAAACCCTAATTTGACGAAATCGTCGCACTTTACGGTAACACTGTGAAAGACTTACCAATCGATTTCAGAAGCTAATACTTCGACGAACGACTGGAGTGACGACGTAGAATCTGAAGCCAAAAACACCCGGGTCGATCTGCCAAGGAATCGCGCGATTTGGTGCGACGTTGTGCGGTTTTTTTTTTTTAAAATGGAGGAACGAACGTGAAATAAGAAAAGCAGGTAAAAGATGTAAATAAGCAGTTTCAGCAGGGGTAAATCCGTCAGTTAGGTACCTATCAGTAAAACAAAATTCAACTAGGTACCTAGTTTAAAAATTCATCTGACTAGGGACTGAACTGTATAAATTTTATTAATGTAGGTATTTAAGTGTTGAATCCCCTACATTTTCTATGCTAAATATTAATAAATAATATTTATTAATAATTATTTATAATTGATTTAGATATGAATTAATTATAATTGTTTAGTTTTGAACTTATATAATTCATAGATGATTTATGAATTTCCGTTGATTATTCTTTTTTAAAAATAAAGAGTTAGCGGGTTGGCCGCTAGCCCGCCAACCCGCTGTGAGGCGGGGCGGGCTACTAGTTTAATAGCCTGTTGTGATGGCGGCCTGCTCTGCCCCGCCCCGTTTAATGGCGGGTTGAGGCGGGGCGGGACGGGGCGGCCCGTTTGACAGCTCTAACAAATGCGTGAAAACTTGAAATTTGGAAGCAAAAAAGAATACGTAAGTAATTTCAGAGAGAAAAAAGGAAGCCACGCTTTCAATTATCTTAAAAACAAAAAAGAAAAAAGAAGATTATTAAGCCTCATGCTCGAATAACTAGGCTAGCACAGCACATCAATAGTGTCTCTGAATATCTATCGAAAGTTTCATCTATTATTTCCAACTCTCTCTCTCTCTCTCTCTCTCTCTCTCTCTCTCTCTCTCTCTCTCTCTCATGTTGCCATTGCTCAAGTTGATTGTGTTGGTCAAGCAAATCCAAATCCACCTCCGGAAATCACTCAATTCTTCAAAGTTATGTTTAGAAAGGGCTACGACGAATATCAAAGTGATCGATCATGGTATGGTACATGCGAGTTTGAAGTGTATTTGAGTGGATCAATTTTCATTTACAGCTTCCATTTATGCTTGTCTTTCTAGTGCGAGGTCTGATTTGTATATTTGATTGGATCGCAAAGCGCTCTGATACCATGTGCGAGTTTGAAGTGTATTTGAAATCTGTAATTTGTTGAATAGGGAACAGTATGATTCCCTTCTTTTTCATGTTATACGCCGTGTGCACTATCTGATATATATACAAATGTGTTGGGAAATGGCTACCCTTAGATAGAGTTTCAATGTATGCTAAAGTTCTGGATCGATCTGAGCACTCGCAAGCTCGATCGATGCCAAAAACAGCAACTCAACACACGCTTGTTTGAGACAGAATTTACGTGGTTCGGCCCAATCTTTGGCCTACGTCCACCGATCAACTGAGCTTCCTTTCTTATTGATCACAACACAAAAGTTGTACACTGTTGTGCCCTCTACAAGTTTCATGTTTTACACCTCACCGTGATTCTCACTCTATAGGAAACTACAAGCTCTCAAAGATCACTAGTCGAACTCGAAATACTGATATATATAAAAGCTGATCACTTAATAAGCATGTTATGCGATTACCCGTCCATACGATCTGATCCAATGCCTCACGAGCTGCCACGTCGCGCTTGCATCTTCACGTGACCAAGCGAGAATCGAATGACAACTCTATAAGTGAAATGTCACTTTTAACTTGGATAGTCCGATCTCGATCTAACGGCTCATATCCATCATCCGCATCAATCCGTTCCTTTTAATCTCGGCCGCTCATTGCTTCCGCGCGCTATCCATCGGCCTAGATTAAATCATCAAGCTTCAAATCTGCTCCGTCCGACCGCGCGCCATTTCTAATCCAACGGTGACTGTGCATCGCGACCTCAACACTTGATTTCTTCAGCTCTTTCAACGTCAGTTCGACTGGCCGGCTTCTTCGATCATTTCCGGCGACCTCCGGCGAGTTTCCGACTCGCCATTCCCGATAAAATGTTATGGAACAACTGGCCTAACTAACTTCTTTATTTGCAGCTCAGATGTTAATTAGCTAACACATTCACTAATTAACTCCCAAGCTATCTTGTAAGGCAGTATCTTCAAACATCCATCAATTAGCTCCTCATGGAAATGATCTTCTTGAATATCCTGGTCAAAAGCTAATTAATTTCTGCATACTCACCTCTTGAACTAAAAAACTGTCTTCATCTTCTTCTTCTTCCAGGAACTGCCTCCTTGTTTTGCCCCTATTCTAGATAACAGGGTTTGCCATCTCTTCCAGCTCAAGGAGCCCAGCGGTGGTTAATGATCGGTGATGTTGTCTCGCGTCAAAGGCTGTCTGGCCTTTGCGATGGGCTGGTCCGTGTTCTACAATGCCCACGGCCTCGAAGAGGGGAGTTTCTTGCTTTTCGAATACGTGGAAGGAAGCAAGACTCTCTTGGTCAAGGATTTGAGAAAAATGGGCTCGAGTCTGCAGGCAGCGGATGATGAATCTGTAGGAAGCCGTGGTGTTTAGGTGTAGGTTTTGTGTTTGAACTTTATGAATATATGATGTAGTTGGGACGTTTGTCTATAGCAGGCAATTTAAGCATCGGTAATCTTATCAGTTTATCAAAATAATATCTATCATCCTCATTATAACAGTTCTCAAACAAGACAGAGCCATATCAATGTGGCGGCTAAACCAATTTTATTACATCCTCCAACTGCTTTAAGGATACTGCTTCAAGATGGTAGATCCATGGCTTGTCAAGAGCTTGGCTTTTCAGCTGATAGAGCTATATTCACTTACATTACAGCCCATGGATTCCTTTCATCTAGATTAGGTAGTAATATTCACAAAATAACATTGTTTTACCATTCGTTGTAATGATGATATGTTCTGGGATTGATTTCGAAAAAAACGATAGGCACATTGGGAATCAAAGAAAAAGAATCATTTTCTCCAAGGATTTGGCGTTCGTTTCATCATTTACTACGTCCAAGTTTCGGAGAGAGCGATCCAAATCGTAATGGCAAGCTACAAACAAAAGACGAACTTACTTGATACAAACAAATACACATCAATAGAGCAAAAAACGGCCTTTGTCGCGGCGCCTTGTGCGTGGACGGGCTTAAGAAATAGTGTCTCATCGTAAGCTATATACCGCCTGTTTATCGCCTACTTATCTCATTTTCCCTATTTATCGCGATTCTATTTATCTATTTCTTACTCCTTACTCGTGGAAATTTGAGAAATAAAGAAGGGGAAAGAAGGGAACCGTTGGACTTCGTTTAGTGAGTCGAGGTCTTGTCTTTGCAACTCAACCAGCAGCCCAACACGGTTCTTGATGAGGCGTCCTCATGAACCCGTCGATCAAGCTGCAGGCATTTGAGCTCCTTCGCGACCATCAGACTTTCTTTTCCCGACTGGGTCTCAATTTCGAAGAAGCTCTGATAGATGACGTGTCTTGCACAGCATGGGTGTGGGGTGAGGGTGCACTGTAAGACTGCGCAGTGAACTGCTTACTACAGCGCCTGAAAAAAGGAACAATTTGTTATTCTACCCAGATCTAATTGATTCCTTTTTTTCCTCGACGGACATGGCACCAATGGATTCAATCTATGACAGATAAGTGCCAAAGTTGGTTTAGGACAAACAAAGATGGATGAATAAAGTCTTCGTATTGTAGTGGAGGGTTCTTAGAAGAATATCTATCATCAGTAGTAATTGGGTGATGAAAGATGACCCCTCATGATGCACGTTTTGGGTTCTAATATTGAGTGGAGAAAGCCCACCTAATAGTAAGCAATTTGTTTTTTTTTTCATTTTTACTTCTATTTACATATAGCTGATGATTCCTGCAATTGGAACAGCTCCAGATGTTATTCGTTCAGGCCTGCAAATAGATCCTCAAAGGTGATTCAGCTGTATCCATCATGTTTTGCGAATGGTTTTACCAATGATATCCATAACTAACTATTGACTTACATTTACAAGTTTTAAGGCCACATCATTTATCTCCTCAGTCCTCATGTAGGAGAGTTCACTACCAAATAAATACTCATCGTGTCGTTTGGTGTTGTTACTTAGTCATAAAACACGTCCTATCGGGTCAATTGCCAATGAAAATACACAATATGCTATTGCACCATTCGGAATGTGGCATCTTGGCCTATCTTGGGTTGGGTGTGGATTAGATTAACCATATTTGAAATTGTTGCTGCATAACTTCGAATTGTTTTGTAAACACTTATTGAGCTTTGAGTTGCTAGAGTAGGATAAACACAACTAAGTATTTATCATTCTCCTGCAGTTTAACTTAGCATGCCATATTCGAATTCGATGATAACACATTTGCGAATAACAAGAGAAGAATCAATGTTTCGTGATGAATTTTGATTCGCATGGGCCAAAGTTGAATCTTTGTTGGGCGAGTTTGGCAAACGTCGTTCATGGTGTCTATCTCTCGCATTGTCCGGATGCAGTCGTGCTCGTGAAGCATCTTTGACGACATCCACCCATAACTTCTGAACCAGGCAGACTTGTGGGATTGATTATTAGCCCAGTCGTCGAAGGCCCCAATTGGTGAAGAAAGCCCGACATATCACGGAGTTCATAGTTAAGAACAATCAAGACTTGGTGGTGAGGTAGAAAGACAGTCGTAACTATGGGTTTAAACTCAATCTCGGATGTGTACTCTTGCTGGAGAAGGTAAAACCGTCTGCTTTTCTTTTGAATGATTGCACTTATAGTTGTTACCTTAATGAATAAGCACGTTGACGTCAGCTATGTAAGTTAATTGCAGGAAAGAGCAATGAGTAACACGACGGGAGACAAAGGGTCCGTTCAAGAAGATGAAGAAATTCATGGTGGGACGTGCTGGGAGAAACCACCATCAAAATCATAGTTTTTTTTGTATGTCTTGTCTTCAATTTGAATAAATTACGCATAACTCTGTATGATATTGAATATATGGGCATTTATTGCCCGCGCATTGTGAGTCGTGCGCGGCTCCAATTGTCTAGTATATATATGTACATATTTTAAGAGGAAACTTATAAAGTAGCCCCAAAAACTTAAGACATTTTACATGACCAGTGCTTCTCGGTATTTAACAAGCGAATCAAATGGGTGGCCTACGATCATCTTAACTTTGTAATGTTACTTACCTTAAGTATTTCCATTTTCATGAGATGATGCATGTCGGGAATATTAAATCCGCCGTCCTAAGAATGTTACGCCTCACAGCAGTATGTATGATTTGAACCTCGCATAGTATTTTATTGTGTGCAAATGTAAAAAGGAAAACCGATGATGGAATGTTGTGCAACGTAGCTTGTGACGCAAATTATTATTCGCTGTCTAGTTTATGGGACTGATTTTATCTTGTACATATTATTTGCTTTGTCTCACCAATTAGGCTCATTGCCCTGTATTTTCTGTTACCTTAGTTATTCTATGATTTTGTTTGTATTTTGGGAATATTGTTTGTTTGCCTTATGCTTGGAGGATTAGCTACATAAAGTCATACAACACTTGTCCGTAGGTAGGTTTCATTTGCCATCTTTTAAGCTGTACCGACATCTACATTAAGGACTCTTTTCGCTCTTACTTGAGAATAGAGACATTCAGCTTGGATGTACTACGAGGATTAGGTGCATCAACTAATTCCAGCGGTTCAGATAATCACTTCTATGTCCAAATGAGATGTCTAGCAAATGATATATTCATGTCGACGTCCTTGATTATAATTCACTTGAACTTTTTGACTTTAGTTGTCTAAGTGGACGGTACATATAGATAAAAAAAATGTTAATCCCGCTAGAGCCGCGAACGAGATCATACGTCCCAACGGATGTCTCAATGTGTGCACCCACTAAGTAATTGTTTATGTGGAAATTTGATTTTTAATTAAACTAAAATAGATAATTAGGGATAGATATGTGGGGTGGTTGATTTAATATTTTAGAATCTAGGAGAGAGAAATATTGATCGGTCCCACATGGATATTATGGAAAGACTTATCTCTCACTTTTCTAATTAACACATATCTCTCATTCCTATTTTGTCCATTATATTTTCTTCATGGAACGAAAATTGTATGGGTTTGCTGAACCAAAGATTACATAATCCCATAAGAAATCTTAAATTGAGTTTTTGCAGTGCAAAATTTTACGATCAGAACATGGCCACGGTGATTATCTGATTTCTGTAGTCGTACTATTTGATATATAATTCATTAATTTAATTATTTTGCTCTGTGTTATATTTTCATAATATTTTCCATTCATTTGATAATGCGATAAAAACGATTATTTACAACTTCTATATAAATATAATAACCACAAGAATTAATACTTTTCATATAATCCTTATTAATAATAAAGGAGAAAATAAGCAAAACAGATAAAACAAAAAATTATATTTTAGCATGTGCACGTGGGCCACAATTAGGGGTGAGCGCGGTGTGGTTTGGGCGGTCTTTATTGAAAATTTAACCCGATCCAAAGTATTGCGGTTTTTTAAAATATACCCCAAACCCGATCATAAAAATCTTAACCCGATAGATTGCGGTTTGCTTATGTTCGGTTGGGTTGGGGCGGTTTTCGCGGTTTTAATATTTATTTTTATCATAACGAAAATTAAGGTAATATTCTAAATTATAGATAGAGCAAAAAGGTATATCATTAACCTATTTACAAAGATAAAAGTTTATATACAGAAAATGTTATTATAATAGTAATAAATTGTTATTTTATTTATTTTAATTTAATAATAAATTGTTAGAATTTCCACATAAGCAACATATTAGTTGGTATATATATTACGACAAGGCACCGGATCTCCTGTCCCACAATTTGTGCCACATCACGGATTCTTGACAAATGTCCAATCCAGGGTTCAAATTTCCTCCATTTGGTTTTATTTTAATTTATAATTTACTAATTGCATATTCCACCAAATTTTAAAGTCTTCATTGTTTCATTAAAGCTATAAGATAAATCAAATAAACATATCTAATAATTTATTTATTTCGTTACGATCATATTGATATCCATATCTTATATTGTTCAATATTCATAAATATCATTTTATTTTGTACTACCTCCGTCCCGGTTATTTCTTCCCAAATATTAGTGGGCACGGATATTAAGAAACCACGTTATTTTAATATTAAGTACATCTTTTGAGGTATGGAGAGAGAAAAGTTATTAGTAGACACGCAAATCAAGAAGATTTTTTTAATATTAAAGGTATAATTAGCTTAATTAGTGGGATAATTTTTTACCATTGTGTGGGACGGAGGTAGTATATCATAACTCATGGGATATAAGATATGACATATTTGTGGGAGAGTGGATATAATACAATTGAATAACAGTTGTGGCACAAATTGTGGGACAAAATATTGGGATAGGTGATCCGGTCCCATTGGGACATGTAAGGGGACAGAGGATCCCCTTCGCTAAAGCCGGGCCATCTCATAGACGATATTGAAGTTTATATTAGAAACAACTTGAACTTAGTCAAAGTGTCGAAATTGTGGTGTAATGTACCTGAAGTGACACGCTTTCGTAGAAATTTAAATGAACTTAATTAAAAATTCCACTAAATCTAATTTCAATAAAAACTATTTTAATGTCTAATGCAAATTCGTTTAAAAAATAAACATGATTTGAGGAATAAGGAATTAAAAAATTGCTTTGGATGAGAATGAGTTTTACTGACGCACTCCGGGAGAAAACACGAAATGGTTCCCGATAACTACCATATTGACCAATCGGGTGTCAAACGTGGCATTTACCACCCAAATTTACTGCAACTCTTAAAAGAACCAAATTGATTCAAAATTGACAACTCTGGGAACTAAATTATTTCACGGGAAGTATTGAAAACTATATTGGTCGGGTAAAGATCGGAGATCAGTTTAGGTTTTCTTACACTCATTCCTTATACTAAAAGTTTCTACATTGTCAAAATAATGTATTATTTTATGGAAAACTAAATTTAATCATATATGTTGGGGGCTGGGAGGCTCCCCTTGCTTAGCGAGCCATTCAATTTTATTAGATAAACAATAATAGATTAATTAGCTAAACAAAATAATTTAAGCATGTTTATGTTCAAGGTTAAACTGCAAATCATTATGGAGTGAAGAATTCAAAACGTATCCATCCAACCGATATGCCAATTCGAAAAATTATAAAGGTAAACGTAAAATCAAACTTAAATGCTTTGAAAACTATATCTATTTAAGAATGATTAACAGTTTACAACTCATAATAGTCAATGTAAACGAGCTACTTCATCTACCATCCTCACCAACTCATCAACGGAAACATCCATTGCACAAGAAATCTTCTCCATCTCACTTCTACCGAGACTAAAAGACATTTCTATTAAGTCTCCGTCCAAAAAGTTCTTAGAGACCCATGACTTTCTCTTATCCACCGAAGACCTCCATTGCTCGTGGTTAGTCCCGTCCACCACCCGATCGATTTCCTTAAGTAGGACTGCAATTTTCTAAAAATATATATTTATCGTTTGGGAGGGAAGATATAATACCGATCGTCCCATTCTCTATGCCAAAGATCATCGTCTGAATCTGATCGACGTCGGGATCTTTCGGTCTCACGACGAGCAAGCCGTGCCTAAATCTATTTAACATAAATATGGTTCATTACACAACGCTTTTCTCACAAAATAAACATGTTATGGATTACGCCACTTTGAACGCAAATTTTCGAAAAGTTATACTTCTGATTCTGTCACTATTATATGTGATTTCTTCTTTTATATGTAATATATATGTTAGGAAAAACGTATATAGGACACTTTGAGATTTACAAAGGACTTATCTTTTTTTATTATTTTGTTTAAACGTTTTATTTGTCTTTCAAGTTATAACTCATAATTCCATTATCGATTATAATATGAAATTAATTTTCAAATGTGTAATAAACATTTATGCAAAACATATATAAGACGTTTTGACGGTTTTTACCACGAACTAGACGTTTCTTATTATTGTTTTTTAAATTAATTTTCCGATTCCTAAATTACAATGTAAACATTTTGTCACTGATAACAATATGTAAGAAATACGCTAACAATGTATAAAAAAATTTTGACGATTATACAAAGAACTTGACGTTTTTTATTATTTCAATGTATAATTTGATCTCAATCTATATTTAATTGTTCATTCATTGATTACAATATGCGCAATTTATTCTCATGTATGTAATAAACATATTATGTGATACGTATAAGACATCTTCACGATTTTACCACGGACATAATGTTTCGTATTATTTTGTTTAAACATATTTCGACCTCCAACGTACAATTTTTGTTCCCTCGCTGTCTGTAGACATTCAGTTTCATATGTTTGGTATATGATTCTGTCAGGTTGGTTGCTAGTCTCTGCTTTATTCTTATCGGGGTGCTAGAAAAAATATGTTGGTTTCTGCAACATGCTTTACAGAGATTCGTCAACGTAGTTTATGCTGAAGTTTTCTCTCATGATCGTTTTGTGCTGCAACTTGATGTTACCTCTAATTGACCACCATCAATTTCCTTTAACATTTGGCCTGTCCATCAATTATTTCACGGGAAGTATTAGGGATTAAATTGGTCCACAAAGTAAGCATCGGAGATCATTTTTTGTTTTTTCCCACTCATCTTTTATATTAGAAGTTTCTATTGTTGAATTAAGGTATTATTTTAAGGAAATCTAAATTTATTAATCATAGGGGGGCTTGCTTAGCGAGCCATTTAATTTTATTAGAGAAACAATAATGCAGAGACTAGCAACCAATCTGTCGCTGTCTGTAGACATTCGCTTTCACATGTTTGGTATGTCATTCTTTCAGATTGATTGCCAGTCTCTGCTTTATTCTTCGGGGTGCTATAATATTGGTTTTCTCGACATGCTTTGCAGAGATTCTTGAAGGTAGTTCATGCTGAAGATTTCTCTCATGTTTGGTTTGTGCTGCAACTTGATGCTACCTCTAATTGACCACCATCAGTTTCCTTTAACAATTGGGTTGTTTATAAAAAGATACATAAATATTATGTTGGCCACTATCTATACAGATTATGATTTACGTCTGAGCGTGCTTGACACTGATAATACATTATCGTGTGATGTTAATCCGGGGTAATACCTAACATTATCCTGAATAAATGATAAAATTAATTGAGATTATTCTATTGCAGTACGTAATGAAGATTTTGCGACCACCTTTGCTTGCCAACAAGTTTCTGAGTTATCCATTTGCAATATCTTCAGAAGTAATTACTGCTTTCAAATAGCTGAAGAGAAGTTTGCATGGGTAATTCAAGCCCAGAATCATGTTACTAAAACTACAGCGGCTTCATGAGTGCGCCTTGCGTCGGTGTGATGCATCAACTCAAATAAGTAGAAATAGATCACTTCTCTTTTGTTTCTTTGATATTACGGAGGAAACTTAAAAACTAACCCAGAAAAACTTGGACCTTTTACATGATTTTTTCCCACTGTTTCTCGGTATTTAACAAACAAATCAAATCGGTGGTCTACGATCATCCATTACTTTGCAATGTTACTTACCTTAAGTATTTCCATTTTCATGATTTGATGCCATGTGGGGAATGTTGAGCCCGCCGTCCCAAGAATGTTACGCCTCACAGCAGTGTGTATGATTTGAACCTCGTATAGTATTTCATTGAGTGCAATGTAAAAAGGAAAATCGATGACGAAATGTAGTGCAATGTAGTGTGTGACACCAATTATTCTTTTCTGTCTAATTTGTGGTACTGATTTTATCTCGTGCATATTATTTGCTTCATCTCGTGAATTGGGCGGATTGCCCCAGTTTTTCTGTTACAGTCGTTATTCGATGATTTGTGTTTGTATTTTGGGTCTAATTGTTTGCCTATTGCTTGGAGGATTAGCTACATAACCTCGTACAACACTTCCCAGTAGTAGGTAGGTTTATGTCACCATCTTTTAGTTCGTACTTCATATTTAGGAATCAGTTTGGCTTGGATGTACTAAGAGCAGAACCCAACGATTAGGCGCATCGAATAATCGAGCGGATGCAATTCAATGAATTGGTTATACAATATCATTTGATTGTGTAACTCGGTAAATGTTTCGCATCTAAGAACAAAATATTCTGTTTGCACTCCCTTTATAAGTTATATACAATACAAGATCTCTTATATATGCTTTCATTACTCCGTGCTGACCAAGTGGATGATTTACTAATGTGAAGTTAACTTATTAGGATAAATATCTATATGGTTTTATCATGACTTGCACATAGATGACCTTGTGAGTCCTGAAAGAAGACATAAAACACACAATATTCGTAATGGAAATGCAAGTTGGATGCCAGCAGCATCAATTTGCAATAACAATTCCTTATTGCCTTGAAAGTGAACAAATTGAAAGCCGTTTTCGCTCCGTAGAAGACAACAGATCAGCCATACTTCTTGACAAGGACTTCAAGGTTCTGATGAAGGCCAAACTGTTCTTTTATGCGCTTAGCAGATTCAACAAGCGACTTGTTCTTGCAATTAACCACCTCAATTAGTTCAAGCGAAGGAATGTCCATAAAAAACCTCGGAATCTCGTCTAAGTCCTTACACGTACGAATTACGACCATTTGGAGCATTGCCATGATGGAACAATCTCCTTCATCGTCAGAAAACCAATGCCTCAGACCTAATAGCTCTTCGAGCAGTAGGTGTTTCAAATTCTTAAACCCGTCGCCCGTCACTGCCCACTGATCATTCTCGAAACTGTCACGCCTCAGCTTCAGCACTTCAAGAAAGGGCAGTTGCCCGACGATGCGCATATCTTGCTCGGAGAGTCGAATGCCTCTCAACGTTAACTTCCTCAGCGAGGCAGGAAAACCGAGGGCGAGATTCTAAGGCGAAGAGAAAGGCACGAGAACCCAAACATTCAAATTCTCGAGCTTGCACATGCGCTTGATGTTTTTGAGGGAATGCGTCGAGCACCTGACTCCGAAATAAAAGATCCCCAACTTCTTAATATTCGGAATCATTCCCATCAGTTCGGCGCTGCTGCAATCCAAATTCATTACAGCGCTGAGAGTCTCCAGGTTTTGTAGGGGCGAATTTTCGTGCCTTGGACTGGGTAAGGGTCCGTAGCAGAAAGAGATTATATGCCTTAACCGTGGCATTGTCCATATCTCATAGGGGTAGGGATTTTTCGTTCAAGGTTAATGTGCCGAAGGAGGAATCTCTCGGATTGATCATTAAGGTCTCGAGATACTGAATACTCGATACGGATGGTGGAATTTCGGGCACGTGGGAAAGAGCAAGTAGCCTCAAAAGGAACAACTCAAGCACCTCCATAGGAAACGATGCGATTTCGACATCTACCAAGTACAGTGACTTAAGCAGCCTAAGCCTTCCTATAGAAGTTAGAGGATTAAGGGTCCATCCCCGCCCAAAGCAGATAACAGTATGAGCCTCGTCAGCATCGTCCGAAGTAAAAGACCTTTATCTTCCTCCCCGTAATGTCTGGATTGGAGTAGTCGCCTGTGACACAGTGAAGAAAGTTCTCTTCTCGAGCTTTCTCTAAGCAAAAATCTCTAACCATGTCGTGCAAGCATATGCTTTTGATTCCATCATCAGATTTCCACTTGAGGACTGATACTAAATTTCGCCTGGCAAGATCTTGCAAGCACTCCTCCGTTTCTGAGATCGTCGAATTCCGCAGAAAATCTTGCGCGAGCAGTTGTTTGGTGACCTTAGAGACATTTATCTCGTGGTCTTCAGGGAAAGCTCCCAAGTACAATAAACATGATCTAAGGTGATGCGGTAAAGTGTCCATAACTCAAAGAGAACATACGGAGCAGGACATCTTCATCACGTTTAATAGCACAAATTGTTTCGCAGACGTATTCCCACTTAGACAAAGATATATTGACCGCAACCAAGATTTCCGCGGCTAAAATGATCGCGAGGGGTAGTCCCCTGCATGCATATGCTACTCCCATCGAAAGATGTTTAAACTCAGGTGGACAATACCCTTTTTGAAACACCTTTCGGACAAGTAGGGTCGTACAAGTCCTCGTCACTCAATAATGACATCGTAAAAACATATGTTGGGAAACCATGATGCATTGCATTTGCAACATCCATTCGCCTCGTGGTTAGGAGGATCCGACTGCTGCTTCCGTCATCTGGGAAAGTACTCATCAGGCGATGCATTGCATTTGGACTCCACACGTCGTCAAGTACGATCAAGAATCTCCTCCCTTTCAAATTCTTGCTGACGTGGTTCTCTATGTACTCGTCCCTCTCCTTGGGATGTACGATTTATGGTTGAATTGAAGCCGCAAGAGATGAACAAGATGTCTTTTGAACCGTGATCTTTGGACACCGTCACCCAGCCACGTACTTGAAACAGTTCAAAGGTGGTAGTAGTGTGGTTGTAGATTTTTCTGGCGAGGGTCGTCTTCCCAATGCCCCCCATGCCCGCTATCGAGATCACTCCGAGTTCTGTAGAAGGTCTTTCGAAAGCAACATCCATTAGCTGGTGCATTGCACCCTCGAGGCCAACAACCACCTCGTCTCTGGCAAGCGGAATCAGCCTTAATGGAGAAGGATCGAGGATTCCAACGGACCTATCCTCAGAGGCATTTTCACAAACACTTTTTTTTATTCTATCCACCAGGGAACTGATTGCATCCTCATGTATTCTTTCCAACTGACGGCATAGGCTCCTCAACTTTAAGTCGTCGACGCCCGACTTCGAACGAAGCTTCTGCTCGTAGACGAAGCGCAGGATGACGCCTTCTGCTTGACCGCCGCATCCTTGATCTCGGCTTCAAATTGACTGGCACATGACTTTTCGAGATAAGATCTCAAGAAATGAGTGCTCTCAGTGAGAGTGACCATCATGTTTTCCAGCTGTAATTCTGCACTAGTAGTTCTGCTTCGGAGGACGATGTTCTGATGAAGCAGATCTGTGGCCTTCGCGAGTGACATGGATATTGATCGACTTCTGTTTCGCTTCAAACTACTATCTTCTGAAACCGGAGAATAATACCAAATATTTTCAACTCACAAGCAAATGAGTGCAGCAGGTCTTTGTTTCCTTTCCACATGATAAATAAAGTCAAAAACTATTGCGGGTGAGTGGAGTCGGATCACTTGCACATTATCTCTCTTGCACACATGGAACTTAGTCCAAAAAACCTACTACAAGTCATTTACGCAGCTCCGGCACCCATTGATTTTGCTCGAATTTCTCACAGGCCTCGAAGCCCTCCGCCAGATCTCTTAGTTGGACTAGATGAGGAAAGATAAGTCGAGACCGACCTGCTTTCATAAGCACTTGTTAGCAAGTTCGGAATCAGGCATTCGGATCGTTATCAGTAGGCGCCTTACCAATGAACTACTTACCTGGACTAGAGCTAGCCAAAAAGCTGACCTCTACATCACTTTCCAACTTCTATTATTGTATTGGCAGACAACTACTAATGTATTTTTGGGAGCATATTACTATTATAAATAACTTAACTTATTAATTGTATTTAAGGTTTTATTATTATACTAAGTAACATATATTATATTATATAATATTATAAGTGAGAGAGGGAGAGAGTGAGAGTGAGAGTGAGAGTAACGTGAGAGAGAGAGAGGAGTTTCTTTAAAATTTGTGTACATTTTACAAGTGACCATGTCTATATATAGGCAATAGATGTGGCACACACTCCAATAGAGGACATCCACATAATAATATATTTATAACACTCCCCCTTGGATGTCCTTAAAATAAAATACTTTAAGAAATGATATTAGCTGCCTCGTTAAAACCTTACTAGGAAAACCCAGTGGGAAAAAACCTAGTGAAGGGAAAAAGAGTGCAGCGTATATTGTCTCCCCCTGATGTAAACATCACTTGATCTCTTTGAGTCTTCGAAGTCCGATCAAATCTATGAGTCTCTTGAATGATATTGGAGGTAGCGCTTTGGTGAATAGATCTGCGAGGTTGTCACTAGACCGAACTTGTTGTACGTTAATTTCGCCGGCCTTCTGTAGGTCGTGTGTATAGAAGAATTTAGGCGATATATGTTTGGTTCTATCGCCTTTGATGTAACCTTCCTTTAACTGAGCAATACATGCGGCATTGTCTTCATATAAGATCGTCGGAGGTAACTTTTCTGATAACAACCCACAAGTTTTTCGTATATGCTGGATTATCGATCGCAACCAAATGCATTCTCTGCTCGCTTCGTGAATCGCTAAAATTTCCGCATGATTAGATGAAGTGGCGGTTAAACTTTGTTTAACTGACCGCCAAGAAATAGCAGTTCCACCATATGTAAATAGATAACCCGTTTGCGATCGAGCATTATGTGGGTCGGATAGAAAACCAGCATCTGCATATCCGATTAGATCTGACCTGGACTCATTTGAATAGAATAATCCCAAATCAGTTGTTCCTTTAAGGTATCGAAAAATTCGTTTAACACCGTTCCAATGTCTACGAGTTGGTGACGAACTATATCTCGCCAATAAATTTACAGCGAATGCTATATCAGGCCGCGTATGACTCGTAAGATATATTAGTGCTCCTATGGCACTAAGGTATGGTACTTCAGGACCAAGCAACTCTTCATCATTTTCTCGAGGTCTGAACGGGTCTTTATTAACATCTAGAGATCGAACAATCATCGGAGTATCCAACGGATGCGCTTTATCCATATAAAATCTTCTCAACACCTTTTTCGTATATGTTTCTTGACATACAAATATTCCATTCTTCAAATATTCGATCTGCAAACCAAGACAAATTTCGTCTTTCCAAGATCTTTCATTTCGAACTCCTTTTTCAAACAATTAACGGCCTTTGACAACTCTTCAGGAGTTCCAATTATATTGATATCATCAACATATACTGCTATGATAACAAAATCATTTCTACAGCTTCTCATAAATATACAAGGGCAAATTTGATCATTTTTGTACCCCTCTTTTAATAAATATTCACTTAGGCGATTATACCACATACGCCCAGATTGCTTTAATCCATAAAGCGATTTGTTCAGTTTAATTGAGTACTCATCACGGGGCCTTGAATTTTCAGGCAATTGAAATCCCTCAGGAAGCTTCATATAAATGTCACTATCAAGTGAGCCATATAAATAGGCAGTGACAACATCCATTAGACGCATATCGAGTTTTTCACGTATTGCCAGACTTATTATATAACGAAAAGTTGTTGCATCCACCACAGGAGAGTATGTCTCCTCATAATCAATACCAGGTCTTTGCGAAAAACCTTGTGCAACAAGCCAGGCTTTGTATCTCATAATTTCGCCCTTTTCATTTCTCTTTCTGATAAAAACCCATTTATATCCAACCGGCTTTATATTCTCTGGTATACGGACTACAGGTCCAAAAACTTTTCGTCTCTCAAGTGATTTTAATTCAGCATCGATTGCATCTTTCCATTTTGGCCAATCATTTCTTTGTCTGCACTCTTTTACAGACCTTGGTTCATGATCCTCATTCTCATTAATCTCATTCATTTCTTGTAGCGCTACGTTAAATGAGAATTTGTCGTCAACGTTGACTTTATCTCGGTTCCATCTTATTCCATTCTGGGCGTAATTGATAGAGATCTCTTCATTATCATTATTTTCAATTTGTTCAGGTACCTGACTTTCATTTTTATCATCATTTATGCCCATCGACTCTTCTTTAGTCGATAAATCCTCGATTGGACCATTCTTATTATTTGCTCCTTTTCTTTTCCGAGGATTTTTATCTTTGGAACCAGAAGGCCTACCACGCTTTAGTTGTGGTTTAAGCTCAATCGTATTATCTGTTTGTTCTGCAGGAACATCAATTTTAGCAGGAGCATTAACAGCTGAAATATGTGACTTTGTCACCCTTTTTGGGTCAGCAAAACTGTCTGGCAATTGGTTCGCTAGGCTTTGTAAATGAATTATCTTTTGAACTTCTAGTTCACATTCTTTTGTTCGAGGATCATAATGATTTAGTGATAATTCATTCCAACTAATTTCTTTCCAACTGTTTCTTTTCTCCCCCTAATGTCGGAAAATTTGTTTCATCGAAGTGACAGTCGGCAAATCTGGCCGTGAATCGATCTCCAGTGTTCTAAATATTTTATAATTGATGGAGATTCAAAACCGACATATATTCCCAACCTCCTTTGAGGTCCCATCTTTGTGCGTTGTGGTGGTGCAATTGGAATGTATACTGCGCATCCGAAAATTCTTAAATGAGAAATATCTGGTTCCTGACCATAAACCATTTGTAACGGGGAGATATTATGATAACTTGTTGGCCTGATGCGGATTAGTGCTGCTGCATGTAATATAGCATGTCCCCAACAAGACGATGGAAGTTTCGACTTCATCAACAACGGCCTTGCAATAAACTGCAGGCGTTTAATCAATGATTCTGCAAGACCATTTTGTGTATGGACATGTGGCACAGGGTGCTCGACATCGATACCAATTGACATACAATAATCGTTAAATGCCTTGGAAGTAAATTCACCAGCATTATCAAATCGTATTTTCTTTATCGGATAATCTGGAAAATGTGCTCTTAATCTAATTAGCTGAGCAAGTAATCTCGCAAATGCTAAGTTTCTCGTAGATAACAAACAAACATGGGACCATTTACTTGATGCATCAATCAATACCATGAAATATTTAAAATGGCCTACATGATGGATGTATCGGTCCACAAATATCGCCATGTATACGCTCCAAAAATGCAATAGATTCGGTCTTTACTTTCATTTGGGATGGTCGAATAATTAACTTCCCTTTAGAGCAAGCAATACATATTGATTCTTTAGACTGGAGAATCTTCGGGTTCCTCAACAAATGTCCGCGTGAATTTTCAATTATTTTTCGCATCATAGTTGTACCGGGATGGCCCAACCGGTCATGCCAAACATTAAACGTACTGTCATTGGTAAACCTTTGGATAGCATATGATTCAATTGTTCGAAGATATGTGTAGTATAGCCCAGAGTTAAAAGACGGTAATGTTTCTATGATTCTTTTTTCATTAGAAATCACTTTCGTAATGTGCAAATATTCAACATCTCCCTTTTGTGCAATCTCAACATGATATCCGTTATTTCGAATTGCTTTAAAGCTTAATAAATTTCTTTGAGACTTAGGGGAATATAAGGCATTTTCAATAATCAGCCTTGTTCCTCTGGGCAATAATATATTAGCTCTTCCGGAGCCTTCAATTATATTTGTGCTACCCGATATAGTAATCACACTGATTTCTTTCATATCAATATGCTCGAAATAGTTCTTATTTTTCAGAATTGTATTAGTCGTTGCACAGTCCGCAAGACATAATTCTTGATTGCGCATGCTCGCGTCCATCATATAAATCCTTTATAAACAAACATATAATTATCATTCATACATATTATTGAAACAAACGATACATAGCAAAGACAGGAATAACATCCAAATAACAATCATAGCAAACATAACGAAATTATTGAAAACACACGATACATAGCAAACACAGGAATGACATCCAAATAACAATCATAGCAAACATAACGATAACTTTCGAACGATACACACCAAAGCACACAATAATAAAGCATTTAAATTATAAAATGATAGCAGATTAAATTTCTTCATTGATGAGCAGAAAATCGTCGGCATCGAAATTAACACCTTCTTCATTAACACCAGAAGTTGAAGCAATTGTACCCTGAACCAAGTTCGTTTCAGTTTTCTTTCCTTTGCCCATTGATTCTTGATACAGCTCAACAAGGTATTGGGGCGTACGGCAAGTGCGGGACCAATGGCCCGGACCACCGCATCGATAACATTTTTCGTCATTCCCTTTCTGTTCAGTTTGCTTCTTTTCATTTTTACCATCATAAACTTTCTTCTTCTGGCAAAAATTTTGAAGACCGCCACGATAATTATGATAACCACCACGGAAATATTGATAACCACCACCATGATAATTTCGGCCGACCACGGCCACGTCCACGACCGCGATGTCCACCACGACCACGTCCACGATCATTACCTCGAGTATTATCATTATTAACATTGACTGCATTCGCTTCAGGGAGTGCAGCAGTACCAGTCGGTCGGGATTCATGATTTCTCATCAGCAACTCATTGTTTTGCTCAGCCAACAGTAAACAAGAAATAAGATCTGAGTACTTTTCAAATTTTCTCTCCCGATATTGCTGTTGTAGAATGACATTTGATGGATGAAATGTGGTGAACGTTTTCTCCAGCATAATTGCATCGGTAATAGTTTCTCTACATAATTTCAGTGTAGAAGTAATTCTATAAACAGCAGAATTATATTCGCTTACTGATTTAAAATCTTGCAAGCGTAAATTCACCCATTCATACCTTGCATTTGGAAGAATAACAGTCTTTAAGTGGTTATATCGATCTTCTAAGTTTTTCCACAAGTCTTTCGGGTCTTTCACCGTTAAGTACTCAATTTTGAGACTTTCATGAATGTGGTGGCGAAGAAAAATCATTACCTTCGCTTTGTCCTGCTCGGATGTTGCATTGGTCGGTTTGATGGTATCACCTAGACCTTTTGCTTTCAAATGAATTTCGGCATCTAGTGCCCAAGATAGATAATTTCGGCCAGTGATATCGAGTGCAACAAACTTAAGGCTCGCCAAATTCGTCATATTACTATAAAATACAAAAAAACAATTCAAAAATGATAATATAACAAAATATTGCATGCATAACTAATCTTAATAAAAATAATATTTGAAAAATATAGTTTGTATAGCCAATTATTTTGGATATATAATTAGACGTACTTACTAGCGGGAGTTACACACCGGTACATAATAGGCGGTATAAACCGGCACATATCAGGTGGTACAAACCATCACATGATAGGCGGTATAAACCGAACCAAGCTAGTCGGATAAACCGAACCAAGCTAGTCGGATAAACCGAACCAAGCTAGTCGGATAAAAAAAATTAATATGCCATCGCTGGGATTCGAAATCTGGACCTCCCATCACTTAGATTTTGACGGTATTCCGCGAAACCAGTCGGACTATGGCATTTTGTTGTATATTGTATATATATTTTATATTTGTATAATATTGTCATAAATATGAAATAAAATTATTATACCTTAATTTTGCCCGTAAATCTTCGTAGAAATTAGCGTCGTCGATAGAGATCGGTGTTGCCGGTAGAGCCTCGTGCTGATAACGTATTATAAATAACTTAACTTATTAATTGTATTTAAGGTTTTATTATTATACTAAGTAACATATATTATATTATATAATATTATAAGTGAGAGAGGGAGAGAGTGAGAGTGAGAGTGAGAGTAACGTGAGAGAAAGAGAGAGGAGTTTCTTTAAAATTTGTGTACATTTTACAAGTGGCCAATGAGGTCTATATATAGGCAATAGATGTGGCACACACTCCAATAGAGGACATCCACATAATAATATATTTATAACAATTACTACTTTGTATTTCTTTCTAGAATTCTCTATGCGGCATTATAAAAATGTAACGCGTGTGCTATGAAGTTAAGAGAGGAGTGGTAATAAAAAAACAAGTAAGAACTCCTCCGTCGTTCTCCATCTCTCACCAACTCTCGTTCTCCTCTATTCCAAAATCAGTAATATGCATATAAGTTAACAAGTGGTACGTTGATCATCTCCAATGCGTACTTTATTTTGTGACTAATAGAGTACATATTCCAATTGGACTTCATATTTAACATTGATATTGTGTTGACGAGCAGGAGTACACACAATTTTCAATAATAGAGTTGTAGTTTCCATTTATCTATATTTTATTTAATAAAACATATTTAATTATATTGAAATATTTTATATTCTTACAAATAATAAAAAAGAAAAAAATATTAAGTTGCTTTTGTTTATTGTTATTTTACTTTTCATTCATAAAGTAATAAATTAAATAATATACTAATTTTATAATTTATGTAATTTTAAATATTAATAATTATAATATATTGCCTTTTAGTAATTATAATCTAAAGTTTAATAGTCAATTATGATAGTAATAAATGAAATTTGATTTTTAGAGTATACAAATATAGCTAATAGTTTGGAATAAAACTTTATAAAATAGAGTTTATGGTTGGACCAAAATCACATTATATTATTGCATAAACTTAACTGCATTTTATGCCGGGTGTTGGAGATGCTCTTGTTAGCACAATGTCCAAGACGTCTATTCTATGCCCTACCTACACGGGGTACTTAATAGTTAATACAGTTAATATCATGTTGGTCGTCAGTCTACAAATATAGGGTGATTTACAAATGTAGACATCTTTTTAAAGGGAACTAACAAATATAGTCATTGTGTGTAAACTATTACAAAAATAGGCACAATTTTGGCTTTTTAATTAAAATAGGGCGATTTGAGCCGATTTGAGCCCATATTCAATAAAATAGGGCAAATGTAGCGGAAATTATTAAAATCGAGGGAAACGCATTTAATAAACGCGTCGTCGCGCCTATTAGACGCGATGGCTGACGTGGCACAAGCCCTCAGCTGGGCCAGCGTGTGGCCCGCATCGCGTTTAATGGACGCGACGACGCTGTCAATGCACGCGTCGTTGACCCAGACCCACTAAAGCCCACTAAACCCGCTAAACACGGCCACTAAACCCACTAAAGTTATTGGGCCACTTACGTTGCGCCTAATGGATGCGTCGTCGCGTCCAATGCCCGCGACGTCGCCCTCAATGCTCGCGGCTGTTTTTCCTATTTAAGCCGTTCAATTCTCGATTATTAATTCATAAATTTCATACATATCCAATATGGTGTCTAGAAAAATTCAAGTAGTTGTTTATTATGGCGGTGAAATCATACACGAATCAAACACCATACAGTATAGTCTTCAACCCATTGGTTATCGACGAATTCGTCGCGATACCAATTTCGATCAATTTCTTAGTATGCTGTACGACATGACTTCTGTCGATAACAATGCTTTCTTTTTAATCGTTCGAGTGAAGAACGAATACTATCAACACTCACGATTGTATCATAATCTCCTACTAATGTCTAGTGATGCCGATCTCGCATACTTCTTGGATTTGGACAACGAGCTCGATTACATTGAGGTCTTGACATTACTAATGTCTAGTGATGCCGATCTCCTACTAATGTCTAGTGATGCCGATCTCGCCGATGGATTCGTTTCCTGACATTACTTCAGTTACTGAAGGTTTGACGAATATTTCGTTTGCCCCTCACGAAGATATACCTTCGAGTAGCCGTTGCGTTCCTATTAGTTCGACAGTGGCGCACCCAGAGATCGTTCATGACGTCGTCCGAGATAGTGACGTCAGTGACTCCGAAGCTGACAACGAGGGTGGGGCACTAGACGATTTGCTAGATCCCGCAGATGACGATGATGATAATAAAAATGAACCAATGCCAAGTGAACCAGAAGAGAATAGGGCATTATACCAGTCGGTGCCATTTAATACCACTTATGAAATGGCTCCCCCAGAAGTTAACGAAACTGGTGGTGATTTTTACGACAGGGACGACCCCGCATTTTACGTAGGTATGAAGTTTAATAGCAAAGAACATTTGAAATGTGCTGTTAACGATTACCATTTGAGGATTGTTAGACGTGAGTACCACGTGACCGAAAGTAACAGAACTGCATGGAGCGTGAGATGCAATCACAGCGATGACTGTAACTGGACACTGCGAGCAGTCTTCAAACCTAAAAGTAGGTCTGTAACCAGTAAGCTCATCCAAGTAATCGAGCCACTGATCCTGCGTCTTATGGTGGATAACACCACTGACCGAGTGACCATCACCGGGGAGTCCCCGCAGCACACCGACGTCCTCAAGAGTGACGGTGGCCTCACCCACAGGCAAGTGGAACGTGTGCGTCTCCTTCCTCCACCTCTCTACGGGGGTCGTGATCAAGTGTGGATCTAACTTCTGAGATCCACAACTGTACACGCCGTAGAAGGACATGGTATCCAACCTCTCCAAAATACGACCGTGCAACCGCACCGGTCGTGAAAGCTTACCCCACACGACACTTTCCAAACCCCTAACGGTCAAAAGCGTGTCGAGGGCACCATCAGAATTGGATAGTACATCGTTACAACGATGACTATCCTAGAATATCAACAGGGAGCGATCTATCGGATCGTAGTATTCGTACGTGTCCATCCTAAATTCAACATTTACAAGTCAATATTACTGCAAAATCAGGTATCGAAAAATCGAGCTTAGTCAAGCTAAAAACCCTAATTTCAAAATAAGGTTTCGAAATTAGGAAAAATTCCTAATTCGAATCAATTATCCAAAATTAACGTGTAGTATCAATCAAATAAGGAACTCATAATATCTAATGCACATATAACAACAAGAACACGAATTTAAACTCACGGATTCGACGAAATTTAACGAAACTCTCACAATCAAGATTTAAAGAAATTAGGAAATTCATACCCAAGTGAAGCTTAATCGACGAAGAAGAGCCACAAGGATTAGGTCACTGTGGGTCGCGGTTTCAGATCGCCGGTGGTGGGTGGCCGGAATCGACGAGAAAATCGGATGAGAAGTGAGGAAGAAGAAGAGCGCGTTGCGGGTTTATTTAACACGTCGCCGCGCCAATTAAAAGCGACGTCGCGGCTATTAGCCGCGGCGTTGAGCTTATTGGGCCGATTGTCGGCCCGAACTGTTTTTTTAAAATCAGCCCGCGTTAAAGCCCGCATACAGCCCGCGCCACGTTTGCCACGTCAGCATCGCGTCTATTAGACGCGTCGACGCGGCTAATAGCTGCGATTTGCCCTATTTTATTAATTTATTCTCCTTTAGCCCTATTTTATTGAATATGGGCTCAAATCGCCCTATTTTAATTAAAAAGCCCACAATTTTTTCTATTTATTTTTCATAAAATTTTTAGTGGCTTATAATTTAGATTTTTTTATTATTTTTATTTGTTTTACAAATGATATGAGATGTTCATAGTTGCTTAACTGATTGCGATTGCGAAGACAAAATTTTCGGTTCGTACATAACATTGACTTGTATTTTTTGGATCGGTATTCCGCCAAAGCCCGCCCATTGACGGGGCGGGGTGGGGCGGGCTGGACCGCCATTTGGCGGGCCTAAGAAAAGCTATCTCGCCCTGACCCTGGCGGCCGTGGGCCCGCGGGCTTAGAAATAAATCAGAATAAAGTCTATAAAAAAATAAAATATATATTAATCTAATTCAACATTTTTAATATTAATTAATTTAATTTTTAACTTTATAAAATTACAAACCCACCGAAAAAATTAAAAAAAAAAAAAAAAAAAAAAAAACTATACAATTTTATTGAGTGGCAATGCAAAAAGGAAAACCATGTAGTGCAATGTGGTGTGTGACACAAATTATTCTTTTTTGCTGTCTAGCTCGTCGGACTGATTTTAGCTTGTGCATGTTATTTGCTTCATCTCGTGAATTGGACCGATTGCCCCAGATTCTCTGTTACCTTCGTTATTCAATGATTTTTGTTTTGTATATTGGGTCTATTAGTTGCCTATTCCTATTACTTGGAATTAGCTACATAACCTCATCATACAACACTTACCCTTAGGTAGGTTTCTGTTACCATCTTTTAAGCTCTAATCTGCAAGGACTCTTTTAGCTCTTTACTTGGGAATAGAGATTTGGCTAGGATGTACTACGAGGATTAGGCGCATCAACTAATTTCAGCGGTACAGATAATCCACCTTCACAATAATCACTTTTAGCTATTACATGTTTTTATTACTACGTGCTGACCCAGTGAATGATTACTAATGCGAAGATAACTAATTGGATCTCAGCCCCAAAAAGGCGGCGTACCAAGCAAGCAAGCATCACAAGTAACAAGACACATTAATGGGTTATCTATATGGTTTTATCGTGACTTGCACATAGAGACCTTGTGAGTCCTGAAAGAAGACATAATAACAACACAATCTTTGTGATGGAAATGCAAGTTGGATACCACTACAAGCAGCATCAGTTTGAAATAACAATTCCTTATTACCCTTGTTGAAAAGAGACTTTCTTCGCTTCATAGAAGACAACAGAATCAGCCATACTTCCTGACAAGAACTGGAAACCTCCAATGAGTACGACTAAACTCTTCTGTAATGCGCTTTGCAGATTCAACGAGCGACTTGTTCTTGCACCCAACAACCTCGATCAATTCAACCGAAGGAATTTCCACAACAAACCTCGGAATCCCATCAAGTTCGTTGCACGTACGAATTACTACCGTTTGAAGCATTGGCATGATGCCGTCATCATCGCAAACCCAATGCCTCAGACCTAATAGCTCTTCGAGCAGTAGGTGTTTCAGATTCTTAAACCCGTCGCCTGTCACTGCCCACTGATCATTCTCGAAACTGTCGCGCCTCAGCTTCAGCACTTCAAGAAAGGGCAGTTGCCCGACGATGCGCATATCTTGCTCGGAGAGTCGAATGCCTCTCAGCGTTAACTTCCTCAGCGAGGCAGGAAAACCGAGGTCGAGACTCTGAGGCGAAGGGAAAGGCACGAGGACCCAAACTTTCAAATTCTCGAGCTTGCACTGCGCTTGATGTTTTCGAGGGAATGCGTCGAGCGCCTGACTCCGAAATAAAAGATCCCCAACTTCTTAATATTCAGAATCATTCCCATCAGCTCGGCGCTGCTGCAATCCAAATTCATTACAGCGCTGAGAGTCTCCAAGTTTTGTAGGGGCGAATTTTCGTGCCTTGGACTGGGTAAGGGTCCGCAGCAGAAAGAGATTATATGCCTTAACCGTGGCATTGTCCATATCTCATAGGGGAGACACAAATGACATGGTAGGGATTTTTCGTTCATGGTTGATGTGCCGAAGGAGGAATCTCTCGGATTGATCATTAAGGTCTCGAGATACTGAAGACTCGATACGGATGGTGGAATCTCGGGCACGTGGGAAAGAGCAAGTAGCCTCAAAAGGAACAACTCAAGCACCTCCATAGGAAACGATGCGATTTCAACATTTACCAAGTACAGTGACTTGAGCAGCCTAAGCCTTCCTATAGAAGTTAGCGGATTACGGGTCCATCCCCGCCCAAAGCACATAATAGTACGAGCCTCGTCGGGGTCTTCCGAGATGCAGCTGCGCTTTAGGTTGTCTGAATTATAGAAGACTTTTATCTTCCTCCCTGTAATGTCTTGATTGGAGGAGTCGTCTGTGGCACGGTGAAGAAAGTTCTCTTCTTGAGCTTTCTTTAAGCCAAAATCTCTGACCATGTCGTGCACACAAATTCTTTTCATTCTACTATCATATTTCCGCTTAGAGGCTGATACTAAATTTTGCTTGGCAAGATCTTGCAAGCACTCCTCCGCTTCTGAGATTGTCGAGTTCCGCAGAAAATCTTGTGCAGGCAGTTGTTTGGTGAGCCTAGAGACGCTAATCTCGTGATCTTCTGGAAAAGCTACCACGTACAACAAACAAGATCTAAGGTGATGCGGCAAGTGTCTGTAACTCAGGGACAATATGAAGTCGACCATTTCAGATTCGGATTCATCAAAAGAAGTTATTTTTCGCAGAAGTATTCCAACTCGGGCAAAGATATATCAACTGCGACCAGGATTCCTGCAGCCAAGACAATTGCGAGGGGTAGTCCCCTGCATGCATCAGCTATTCTCTTCGAAAGATTCTCAAATTTGGGTGGACATTTGTCGTCTTGAAACACACAGTACCGAAGTAGGTAGTAACCGTCTTCACGGGGCATAAATTTCTTAAAAAAAGTACATGTTGGATCTGTATGGTCGACTTTACGAGCGACCTCCAATAGCCTCGTTGTTAGCAGGATTCGACTGCTATTCCCATCATCTGGAAAATTCCTCGTCAGGATATTCGTTGCATCTGCACTCCACACGTCGTCAAGTACGATAAAGTATGTCCTCCCTTTCAAATTCCTGCGCACGTGGTTCTCTATGGACTCGTTCCTCTCCTTGGGATATACGATGTATGGTTGAATTGAAGCCGAAAGGGTTGACAAGATGTCTTTTGAACTGTGATCTTGGGACACTGCCACCCAGCCTACTATCTGAAACAGCTCATAGATGGTGATGTGGTCGTAGACTTCTCTGGCAAGGGTCGTCTTCCCTATGCCACCCACGCCCACGATCAAGATCACTCTGAGTTCTGTAGGATGTCGGAAAGCAGCAGCTAGTATCTCGTGCATATCACCATCGAGGCCAACAACTAGCAGGATCGGTGATTCCAACAGAACCTTCCTCAGAGACATTTTCACAAACACTTTTGCTGATTCTCTCCACCAGGGAACTGATTGCATCCTCCTGTATTCTCTCCAACCGATGGCATAGGATCCTCAACTTCAAATCGTCCACGCCCGACTTCGAACGAAGCTTCTGCTCGTAAACGAAGCGTGCAATGGCGCCTTCTGCTTGATCCGCCGCGTCCTTGATCTCGGCTTCAAACTGACTGGCACATGACTTGTCGAGATAAGATCTCAAGAAATGAGTGCTCTCACGGATCATGTTTTCCAGCTGTTGTAATTCTGCAGTAGTACTACTGCTTTGGAGGACGATGATCTGATGAAGCATATCTGTGGCATTTGACAGTGATTTATAAGAGCAGCGTAAGCAGCCATGGATACCAATGGATCTCTTCTTTGCTTCAAAGAACTACTAGCATTTTCAACTCCCCAAGCAAATGAGTCTTTATCTCCACAAGTCAACACTATTACTCGTTAATGACCGAGTCAACTCGAAATTATTGGGCCGTCAGGCCCAATATTCCCACATGGACTTAATTCAGTTGTTCGTCGCTTCACTCGCATTTGGTGGATTTGGATCCACCAACAAATTCAGTTGTTTATATTTACATCCCACCCATTAAATACCTCTCTGTCCCTTGTTCGTCGCTTCACTCGCATTTGGTGGATTTGGATCTGATCTGACCCTAATCTGCAGAAAAAGGTACGGAGATTCATGGTTTGTCTTCCTCATTTGCATTCCGTATTCATGCTTTTGCTTTTGATTTTATTCGATACTCGGTGAAGTAAGGTTTTCTTATTTAAAGAACCATTTCTGCCCATTTTTCCTTCGATTCGCTACAATTCCACGCTTTTATGTTATTTGATTCGTGTATTTTCTTGCCGTGCTTTTTGTTTCGCGGATCTGTCTCACATATCGAATGAGCCGTTCCTTTTTTTTTCTCTTCCTCAATTGTTCATCTTTTTGTATTAGTTGAAGATCCTTACCTAATGAGCAGAGACGAGTCAGTCTGAACAGATCAAGAGAAATGCAGCTACTATGATGTCTCAAATTTATGCTATTATGTTGCTTGAAGGATGAAATCTGCATCTCTCAGTTGTTTATCTTACCCGTTGTCTGGTTTCATCTACCTTTCGTTTGCATAGCATCTCAAAGCTTCTTCTCATGTAAATGTTATGCGGTATGCCATAGGTGGTGATACAAACCCAAGCACAGCAAAAGGGTTGTTTTGTTACTCGTACATTTCTGTAATTGTATATTTGTATTATGTATCATTACTTTCTTGAATCTGACACCACCCCTTCTCCTTTACATATTTGCCAGTCTCATTCTTGGATTGTGTGTAGCAAATAATTTCTAATTACTAACTTCGTCGATTGTCTAGTAGATATACACAAAATGGGTCGTGGTGTCAGCGCTGGTGGTGGTCAAAGTTCTTTGGGCTACCTTTTCGGTGGAGGAGATGATTCTCAAGCCCCGCCCAAAGTCCCCAGCACCCACCCTAATCCCGAAGCTGCTCCCAAACCAGCAACCGAACCTAAGCCTTCGACAGCATCTCCGCCGGCGACCAATGGGAGTCAGGTGCCAGCTGGCGTGCCCGCGAGCACCAACAACTACTTCAGGGCTGATGGGCAGAACTGTGGAAACTTCCTAACGGTGAGCTTTTCTTTCTTTCTTCGAAATCTTCATGGGAACTTTGCAATTATGCATTAGTGCGAAAATCTTCCCAAATTATGTTGAGCGAATATTATAAATCGTGCGGTGTGTGTGAAATAATTTTATTGCAGGAACGACCTTCGACTAAAGTCCATGCTGCCCCGGGGGGTGGCTCCTCCCTGAACTACCTTTTTGGTGGAGATGGCAAGTGATTGAATTGAATCGAACGAACAACAAAGGCTCTCAGTTCTTCATTGTTTGGATCTTTTCTTATTATATGTTTATTTCTTACAACCTTTGTATGGAAGGATTCTTGAGACGCTATCTACTTACTTTGGCTCTTATCTATATGTTGTCTTAAAGCACGCAATTCTTGATTTTGAAGCAAGACATCATCTTTGCATCATGTCGTTGAAAATTCATTCAATCAAAAGCAAAAGACTGTATTTGATTGCCCTGCTTTAGTTACAATTTTGCTACCAATGGTACATCATAATAAACGCACAACAAATGCATGAGTAGATTTTGGTAGTTTCGACAAAGACGGCCCCATTCATAGTTCATGGTTATTACAAACTGAATAACAACACATAGTGACTGTGTATGTGTGTGTTGTGGAGTAGCTTTATTCAGTTAATTTAGAACTTTATTCTTCGTTCATTACTACCTTCTTTGTCCGAATTCTCTTTCGAGAGCTATCAATCTGCTGCTATAGGCTCTGCTGCTCTCGAAGGTTCCAAGCATCCAATCATTTCCAGCGTAGTTCCTTAATTGTTTTCAATTACGAACTTCGTTGAAATAGAAATTTGCAATTGAAAATTTCCCTTTCCTTTACAATCATATTTTCTTTTCCTTTCTCCCATTCCCTTTTAGTAGTTTTCACACATAACAGAATTAATAATTTCTAAAGGGTTCTGTCCAAATAAATTATTCAAGAAATAAATACAGTACCACTCTTCTAGAGGGTTCATCCTAAAATCAATAAAAAATCAACCTATATATAACATCCATCTTATATTATATATTACATCTAAACAGTACTACGACGTGTACTAAGATTAGGAGGCTATTATCACGCTGCTTGATAAATGAACTTTTAATTTTGGGGGTTGATTTGTACAAATTGTCAAACTTGTGTCTTTGTTCTACATTATTTAGGCTAGAATGAAGAAGCTGTCAGAAGAACTAAGGGTGTCCAAACAATAACACTCATAATACTGTCACATCAGCTTTTCTCTATATTTTCCTATATTTTATTCTGTAACACTTTTATTCTACTTCTTCCACAATAATAACACTACTATAACACGGTCCCACGACTATAAATAAATAATTTCTTTTTTCTTCTCCCTCATTCTCTCTCCTCCATAATATTTTAATACCTATAACACTCTGTCATAAATATGACACAATGTCATACTCATGACACGTCCACAATGGTGGTGTATCATATAAAGTGCCAAATAAGCACATATGACACATATATAAACCACCATTGTGGTTACCCTAAGGTTCAATGTTGCATTCGGTGTCCGACAAATTGATTTCCTTCACCAAGAAAACATTTTTGGAAAATATATTTAAAAACTCGTCTTAATTAAAATTTGAGAGAAGGAAAGATTCAATCTGCCACTTTTCCTAATCTTTATATCTCAAGAACTAGAATTTATCTTTCGTATGATTTAGGTGAATCTATAGAATACCCAATTGGATAAAAATTTTACACATAGGTACCCAGAAAATTTTACAGATAGATATCCGATTTAATTTTTTACCAGTTTCTTTAGTCATGTCGTACCTTCCTGTGTGTATATTGCGTACCATAACACGTTGATATAGGGTACCTAACTATAGCGTACGTCGTACCCACGGCATACATGTGTGTTACATAGGGCGTACCAAAATATAGCATACGTCGTACCATTTTCTGTTATATAGGGTATCCAAATGTGTTGATTTAGGGTACCCAAATGTGTTATATGGTGTACTTTCGGTGATCGGGTATCTATGTGCAAAAAATTTATTCTTTTAGGTACCTACATATAAAAAAATCCTGACAGGGTACTAAATTACAAGTTTTTATCCAAATAGATATTTATATGTAAAGATCCCTCCCATGCCTCCCTCAAAACACCCCAAAAAAATACATAAAAAGATATATAAAAAAGCTAAAAAATTCCAACTTTCGCAAATAGCGTAATTTTTTTAATAATCAGCCGCACCGAGAGCGTGGTTGTCATGACCGGACCGGACCGGTCAAAAATCCAGTCCGGTTCCGGTCCGGTCATTTTTTTTAAATAAAAATTTTTGGCTTAAATAAATTACACAAAATAGAAAAACTAATAAATTAGTTTGCTCTAGTGGTTAAGTTGTGGGTATTTTACTTAATGATTTTGGGTTCGAATCTACCCAACACCCTATTTTTATATTTTATAATTAACCTATTAGTTCAGTATTTTATTTTTATTTAAATTTGACCACAACTCATAGATTTAATACTTGGCATACAATTAATTTATAATAATCCACACAATTTACGTTTATTTGATTTTATCCCTTAATTTAAGTAACTATAATTTGAAAAAAGTTCATAAAAACATGTAAGTTTTCATATTATTTGATTAATTCATAGATAAACTATATATTTATTATATTTAAGATACCGGTTTTACTCCGTTTTGATTCCGGTTCTATACCGGTTAAATCATTAAACCTTAAATGACTAAAATATTCGGTCCGATTCGAAAACCCGGTTTCAGAACCTTGACCGAGAGTACATAAAATTTTCTAACATATATAACTAACGGAGCCAAGAAAGCAGTAAATGATGTAATGTAAGCTTGAGCACGTGTTGTACCTCAACTTTATTTATTGTCTATTTAAAGGGAAATTTGTTGAAAGTTACAGCTTCAAAGTCCCACACCGACTAGGTATACGATTTCGCTATTGTTTATATATTACATTATGATCCTTTTCTGCCACCACGTCGGTGAGGGTCTGAGGTGGGCCCACGGTTTGTTAAACCCTAAACCTTCTTTGCTTATCAGAGTCCAAGTTATAAAAGAGGGTTATTTCGCCGGAGATTTTCCCTTCTCCAAACCAAAAAAAAAATCTCCGATGCCGCGCGTGTATTCAAACCTCAGCTTTGTGTCTGGCTCGTAGGTGGTGGCCCGCTTGGCGCGTGACTTAACGTCGCTTTGTGGGTTCACTAGTATGTCCTCGTCAGTCGCCCTCACCTTTTTCCTTTTTGTTCTTATTTACCCCATAAAAAATTAATTTAATATAAAACAGAAAGAACAGCCAATTAACAACAGGATACAGACATTAATCATCGGTTGAAATGTTTCTCCAAATGATGAAACAAAATATTACCGTCTCCGTTATTTACAATAGAAATGCAGGTTTTCCAAAAAAATAAAATAAATAAACACGTGATTAATAATTTGGCGCGTCGATGCTGCGCTGCGCTGCTCAGTCTCAATTCCTTATTACATTATTCTTGAACAAATTACAACTTACAAGCTAAAGCGCATTATAATTTATATTCATCTATGCAGAGAAATATATTTATCAATTTTTATAAGCAGTTCAATAATATTTGCGCGCAACTTACATATGATATTGAAGTGAAAATAATAGGAAATATTCCAAAAAAATCTCCCATCTTGTATTTAAGAGGGATTCGAAGCCAAGATGTTGAGCGCGATCATATTAAAAACGAGGATCAATAGAGGAAGAGCCCTATATAAGAAAGAACCAGAGGGTTATTGGTTATTTTCATAATACTCGTAGAAAAATCCCGCCGCCCCGTTGGGAGAAGGGAAAAAAAAAGACTATACATGCATCTGAGTTAGGGTTTTGTTTTTTTTCCTTCAATCATCTTCCTGAACGTAACCTCCTATTACAACCTTTAAAGCAACATGTGGAAACTTAGACACAAACATGAAACTATACGACTATTCTGTATCAGTGAAAGATGGCATCAAAATGTATACATATGCATTTATCATCAAGGAAACAACCCTTTTCTTCTAACCCTAAAAAAGCAATTACCACGAAGCTGAATAAGACTTCACTCTAACTAGTACAAAATTGTGAAGCCCTTCTTTTGTATTGTTCGTCCTATGATATCCATATATGCATATTTCTAACAGTATTAGCAAAAAACTGCATTACATATACATATATATATATATATTATTAGTAGTATTGCGTCTCTAATTAATTGATGGGCTCTTTGTTGTTGATGGGTGGTTTTCGTTTAGCCTTAACTTTTCCTCCATAGTCTTTGCCCATCAAATTTGCAACTTCATCGACTGCCTCGAGAAGCGCTTTAGAATCATCAGCGTCTGCACGAAATTTTATCGCAATCAACGTTTGTCAAAGCCCCACGACCCACCCGTTGACCCGACCCACGGGCCAAGATTGAAAATAATACATATATATAATTATATTGTCGTACCTGAACCTGGAGTGTATGATGATGATCTTTTGTTAGTTGCTTCTTGCAACAATTTCCTTCCATGAAGAGGGTTTCTTAAACTCATTACATCGATAGTACCATCGAAGAAAGCCTGCTTTTGAGAGAAATTAGTTATATTACACTAAATCCTAGAGCAAAGTATAGTTTAAGAAATGGTTTCTTATGTAATTATTAATCATCAGCTTATTATAATTACCCTTTGAGGGAGAAAGCTCTTATCATCATCATCTTCTCTTTTCCACTCTTTACTGGTTCCCAGTTTACCTGTGAGCAAAAAAGAAAAAGAAAGTGGCGTTACATCGTAGTATTCCATTTCATGAGCGCGCGGTAACTTAGATGAGAAATAAGGACATTCATCATATATATACAAATATATACAGCACTCACAGACGCACACTAACAGATAAATAAATACACATACATACCTTCATGCCCATTCGCAACTGTGATTTCTAGAGCAAGCAGAATCATCATGAAATAAAAGAATGATATTCCTCCGTTACTTATAGACGCCATTAATGTGATTTCTCTTCTATTTCTTCTCTTGAAAAATATTGAACATGAAAAAGTTATTTTTTTCGTCTTCAGTTCAAACAAGTGAGGAGATCGAGGAACTAGCAGTGAGCTATATAGTTGCCATTTTATACAAAAGTTTAAAATACAGTCAAAGGGACAGCTAGCTATTATTCTTCTTTTTTAATATAGTGTATTTGTTAAATGGTTTCTGTGTTTAGGGAAGCTCGAAGAGTTTAAATAACCGATAATATAATTAAAATATAAAGGCCCAGAGAGAGTACTGGAGGGAGAGAGTATATCATATTATGTGGCATACGTATATGATATATGCATGTTAACTTGCAACCCATGAGCTGTAATCACCTTGTGGTTAATAAAATAAATTACCATAAAGCTGCTGTTAGAACCCAATTAGTCAAAGCAATGCAGAGATTCGTTTTGACCAGCCTTGATTAACTATATATTCTATTACATAACTTCGGATGCCTTTACTTGATCTTCAAACAACTTATTATGCACTGTTTTGTTTAATCTTGGGTTATTATTCTTTCTAGTCTCTCGAGCTGCAACGCATTCATGATATATATATATATATATATATATATGTATACATATAATATGTATATTCATGCATGCAATACATACACATATGGACGGACACGTATGCTAAATATATATATATATATATATATACACACACGCAAGAATATATTTAAAAAGCTAATAAAACATACGCATCAAATGAAGAGCTTGAAGAACGTGGGCTAGTGGGGATAAATTTCACCCTGTCTCCTTAATTTCACAAACAATTTTTTGGGAAAATCAATACGCATTACAAAATATTCTTTAAAGTGACTATGATTCATCGTAAAAATAGCCCCCTAAAATTCTATTTAGACTCCCTTATTTTAAGGCTGTTAAAGAGCCGAGCTCGGCTCATTTTCTGGGCTCGCTCGAGCTCAAGCTCGTTTACAGCCAGATAAGCTCGAGCTCACGAAGCTCGAGCTTTTAATAAAAATAATATAAATTAATATAAAAATATAAAATATTAAAAAAATTTAAAAAAAATCGAGCTTTTAATAAAAATATTTAAATAAATTAGAAAAAATAGTATAAATTAATATAAAATTAAAAAAAATAAATAAATAAAAAAGCTCGCGAGCCTGTTTGGGAGCTTTCGGGCCACTATATCCAGACTCATGCTCGGGCTCGACATAAATGAGCTCGAGCTCAACTTAAATGAGCTCGAGCTCATTTATATCGAGCTCGAGCCGAGCTTTTGCCGAGCCGGCTCGAGCTCACGAACCAGCTCGGCTCATTTGTCGCCCACTATTTATTACACCGCTTATTTATTATCACACTCAATTTATTATTAAACCTTATTTCTTCTACTTTCAAAACCTGATAGCTATTATTTCTGTATTTATTCAAGTTCATTGGTTTTATGGTTATAAGAAATATTATACTATAGTTTTATAAAATATTTTATTAATATTGAGTAATATTGTATATTAATATTTTATAGTTAATGTAAATTAATTTATGGTAATATTAACGAGTGGGTCCCACCGGAAGCATTTAATGGCATTAGCACAATTACTATGAATTCAACGAGTTAATGGAAAAAATTTACTAAATTTATTATTGTTGAATAAAATGTAAGAAAAAGAATTAATATAAATAAGTTTTACAAATTCCAAAGTTATTTTCAACCCTAAATGACGACGATTCCTCGTAAAAATATCTTCGGTTTAATTCATGATTGATAAGGAGTAGTAATACTAGTGCTTATTGGAATCGAGCAGTCCATCCTAAAACCAATTGGTAGTAGGAGGAGAAATCATCTTTTATTTATATATATATATATATATATATATATATATATATATAAATTGGCTCAATTAGTTTGAATTAGTCGATCAACCGTGCTACTACAAGTGGTTTGTCCTTGAGATGAGAGCGACCATGAAAGTATTATATATACATATGTCGGCTCCATACCATATCTATATATGCTTGTTTCTTTTTGTTAAATTCATGTGAAAGCACTGAAACCAAGTAAAGCTTTGAAAGTACCACTAATGCAATGTTTTTTTTCCTAACTTGGGCTGTTGTTTTAATTGTGTAGGGATTTTTCAGACCCAATTCCAGGTCCGTATAAGCTTGTGGGGTTCCTCTCTAAAACCAATTGGCAATAGAGGGAGTGAACCCACAAGCTTATAAACCACTAATTTTTCTTTCATTATTTCGGTGTGGGATTGGGTTTTGACTCACCCAACAATCCTCCCCTCAAGAGTGAGTTTCTGAGTTTCTGAGTGACTTGTAAACGTAAGAGTTGGAGAGTAAGTACGTATCTTGTAATCCCTTCTCTTAGATTGAATAAAAGTGCTCTGTTTGATCCGTGGAGTAGGCCAAAAGAGGGGCCGAACCACGTAAATCTGCGTATTCTCTATTTTCTGTTTTTCGTCTGTTTTTCGATCCGTTCGAGTTCAAGATCCAAATTCTTGGACTGGTAATCAATCATAGAGGAAAGTACATTCAATCACGAACCTATAGCAGCTGATTCCCCAACAAGTGGTGCGGCGAGTCGTTGGAACGAAGCGTGACGAAGACGATGGCTGCGACGAGGTTCGAGATGGAGATCTTTAATGGCCAAAACGATTTTGGCCTGTGGAAGATGAAGATGAAAGCGCTGTTAACAGAGAAAGGGCTCGAGGAGGCGCTGAAGCCTGAGAAAGAAATGGAGCCGAAAGATATGACGGAAGCGAACAAGAAGAAGATCCGAGAGCGAGCCTATTCGACGTTGATACTCTGTCTTTCAGATCAAGTGTTGAGAAATGTGGCAAAAGAGACCTCTGCTGAAGGCGTATGGAAGAAATTGGAAGAGCTTTACATGACAAGATCATTGGCCAAGAGGTTGTACTTGAAGCAAGCGCTTTACAAGTTCAAGATGGAAGAAGAGAAGCCGATAGATGAGCAGTTGAATCAGTTTAGCAAGCTTATTCTTGATCTTGAAAACGTTGGCGAAGAAATGAAGGATGAGGATAAAGCGCTCTTACTCCTTTGTGCACTGCCAAGAAGTCACAACCATTTCAAAGAGGCGATCTTGTATGGAAGGGAAAAGCTCAAGCTTGATGACGTACTTTCAGCGTTGAATTCCCGGCAGCTGAACACGAGAAATGAATATGAGAGTCAAGAATCTGCCCAACTGTTGTATGCTAAGGAAAAGGGGAATTCTTGGAGAAAGAAAGGCACGGGAAAGGAGAAGTTCGAGCCAAGAAAGTCCGTGAGATGCTACTACTGTCAAGAAGAGGGCCACATAAGGAGCTGCCCGAAAAGAAATGGCTCAAACTCAAACCATGGTAAAGTGAATTCTGCCACTGATTTTCTCTCTAATGATGATCTTGAATTTGCAGAAATTCTCACCGCTTCTGGGAAAGAAATGAACAAGGAATGGATCCTTGATTCGGGGAGCTCATTTCATATTACATGTGACAAGGAAAGCATCGAAAATTTCAGAGTATCAAAGAAGGAAATGGTGTGGCTGGGAAATGATAAAAGCTGTCAAATATTTGGAGCTGGCGACGTACGCTTAAGGCTCAAGAATGGAGATGAGATGGTCCTCAAGAATGTCAAGTATGTGCCTGAGATAAGGAGGAATCTCATTTCCATTGGAGCCTTGGATAAAGAGGGATATTCCACCCAAACTGCAGCTGGTAAACTCAAAATTATGAAACAGGGAAAGCTGGTTTTGAGTGGGTCTCGAAGGAATGGTATCTACGTGATGGATGGATGCCAGGTGAAGAAATTCAAAACCACGAAAACTAGGAAATGTGGTGGTTTGAATATTGTCAAGGGCAGGTCCAAGAGACCTCTTCTCGAGGTGGAGAAAGCAAGTGCAAAACCTTTGCTCAAGTCTGAAATTTCTGATTTTGCAGAAATGGCTGAAAGCGACTTAGGTGATAGTTGCTCCGAAAATGAGCAATCTGATCAAGATAAGGTCAAGAATCCACCAAGGAGAAGAAGTATTCACATGCCATGTTCGAAGTTAGCATCCGAAGTGGCTGGAAGTGAAGATGGTGAGGCTCAAACACCTGAAAAAGAGTTGCTAGAAGCTGACATCGAATCTGAGGAATCGCTGGGATTGGCTGAGGTCGTGTCTGCAAGGAAGACCAAGACGCCCGCTGAAAATGGCAGTAAATGGACTTGTACTGAAGTTCATGAAGCTGGGAATGAGAATGGTTCTTCAGAGATGAAGGTGGAGACCTCAAAGTACCAAGTTAGCTCTAAGTGGGAGATTTCAATCTCACTTGGAGTTGGCAAGGTTACTTTTGAGGCTCGCAGCTGTTAAGCAAGCTGGAAGATCAACAGAGCACGGATTATGAATCAAGGTGGAGCCTTGATTGGAATTGCAGGGACATAAAGATGGACTGCAATGGTCAGAAACTGAAAATGGAACCTGGAAAAATCTGGTTCTGGTATGACTTTCAAGCGGGTCCTATGGATTCGTTTGGGCTGTAAAAGTGCGAATGGGTAGAGGAGTTGGAAGTTCTAGTCTCAGGTGGAGATTTGTTGGGTTTTGTGAGCCTAAACTTCGCTGATGAAGGCATGCGATCTGATTTTTTTTTAACTGCGATGATAAATGGTCTGAGCTCTAGGAATAAGTTGCATGCTGATGAAAAGTTCTTCAGCGATCTATTCACGAGAAGAAGTCGTTGGTGTTAAAAGCAATTTAGTAAGTGGGAGTCCTGAAGAATTGCTACTAGCAAGAACGATTCTATAAGTAATACTCATAAGGCAGTTGGGATAAGTTGCTGACGTCATCCAACGGATAGTTTCCACCTGAAGCTTTATAAGCAGATTCTTTATCAGATTTCAGGGGTCGACTAGTGATCTTGGAGCGTTCGTATCTTTTCATAGAGTGAGTTTCTGAGTGACTTGTAAACGTAAGAGTTGGAGAGTAAGTACGTATCTTGTAATCCCTTCTCTTAGATTGAATAAAAGTGCTCTGTTTGATCCGTGGAGTAGGCCAAAAGAGGGGCCGAACCACGTAAATCTGCGTATTCTCTATTTTCTGTTTTTCGTCTGTTTTTCGATCCGTTCGAGTTCAAGATCCAAATTCTTGGACTGGTAATCAATCATAGAGGAAAGTACATTCAATCACGAACCTATAGCAGCTGATTCCCCAACAAATTGTTTATGTCATCACCGAGTGTACGTAGTACGGATGCATTGGACTTTCAAGGTGAAGAGAGTTCAATGCTTGTAAAATCTAAAGGCGGTGAAAAGTGGTCAAATAATCGACATATATAGATCAAACGACGTGGTTTTCATATTATCTGTTTTTTCGTGATTCCTTATGCCAAAGTATGTGGTGAAAAAAGTTGACCAATTGGGATAGAGTATCTCCACTATGAAGAAGACAAGGTGGTCTCAATGTGAAAAATGGAATGTTGCGAGCATTGGAAGCCGATATGGGATGTGGTGAACAGTAAAAAAAATTAATAAATCGGCGGTGGTGAACAAGTTGAGTATGTTATGTATTGACTCATACATCTCCAAACCTGACATGCAATAACCGATGGTTGGTAGGAATGCCAAGTATGTCATGGAAATGCGATAGTTTGTAATAGTTCTCGTGGGAATAAAATTTATTTCTTTCTCAACAAAAGTTGATTTAATCGAAATATAGGGTTGGTTGTTGCTAGGCATGGCAATGGGGCGGGTCCAAACCCGGATTTTATCTTGACAGGTACCTGCATATAAAAAAAATCTGACAGGGGTCTGATTTGCGAAACTTTTACATAAATGGGTATTTATGTGTAAAGATCCCTAATAATAATAACATTTTCAAGGATTTTATTTGTAGAGGGAAAATGAAATAGTGCTATAATATCTTTCTGTTTTATTAGGGCCTAGGACCTCATAGAAAATGCTTTAATTTTAAAATGATAATTATCATTATACCTCTCTATGTTATCTTGTTACATTAGTTTTCTTTCTTCCCTACTTAAATACAATAGAAAAATAACTCATGATGTTTTGATAATTAAAACATAAAATAAATAGTAAAATTATTATGCAAAACTATTCACTACATAAGTTGAGTAAACTGTTTTTTTCTTCAAAATTATATTAACTGCACATACATAGAGTGTGCAAGGATGGCTATTACTTCTTACGGGATGATCCTTGTCAAAAATTCCAACATTTGCATTTTTGCCTGTTTTTTTTTCGCTGAATATTTAAGATAAAAGCTATCTAATAACTCTTTTTAATTCAAATATAAAACAATGGGAATATCATCGCACGAAGAAGAGAATGCTAAAAATCGCATTTATTTTATTTCATGAAGCAAAGAAAACATTGAGACCATCATCAGAATCTCTAGTCTTTCTTCCCAAGTAAGTACGTACATATAGAAGCTATAGAGACACTAAATGCTGACAAGACAACAGCTCAGTCTAACAGAAAGCAAACCTAAGGTTGCTTAAACCAGATTATTACCAACACAAAACATCGTCTAAAGGCGTGATGCCGTAGTATCAAGAAATTATACTAATCGTAGTAGTAATAATAGTATGATAAAAAAGCCACGGAAAAATAGCAGGCGATCGAAGCTCTTCATTTGTTCATCCCTGTCGCGTTCTTCACAGCGTCGGCAGCTCCTTGTGCCTTCTCTTGAATCTGCTGTCCAGCCTAAAGCCAAGAATATCCGCAAAATAAAATCATATATATAATTCAAAGAAATATGAAAACTGATTAAGCTTGACGATTCATTCGTAGCAGTTAAAATTACATTCTGAGCTGATTCTTTGGCGGACTGAGCAGCCTGGCTTGCCTTGTCCATCATCTGATTGCCTTTTTCCTAAATCCAACAGAAAAAGAAAGAACTTCGATATGATTGTAAATGCTCATGAAAATTAATTTGCTGGGAAAGATGTGATTTTTCTTACCTGGGCTTGTCCCTTGGCTTGGCCAGCTTGGTAGCTCATGTTGTTGGAATCCATCTTACTTGTATAAACAACCAAAATCGAGAGACTTCAAACAAGAGAATGTATCGAAAAGCTTTGTAATTTTGCTGGTGAAGATGATAGAACACAAGGAGTTGCTGGTATTTATAGCAGTTTGAGGCCCTTTTTGAAGCATGCAATGTGGATCTCAGCTGTCCAAACATAGTATTGAGACATGAGAGAGATCCAAAAACAAAGGCACTGCATATTTTTTGTGGACAGAAAGATAGAACTAGTCAAAGGCATTGTTCTTACAAAGATGTTTGAGGTCATCGTGCGTGCTAGATCCAAGAAAACCTGATACGAGACGCCGTTATATAACAGTGAAATTCTGGTTAGACGCTGTTAAATAAGATGCCAGAATTAGACTCCTTATATATAGACACACACACACACACTGTATTTGGTCGAAATCATAAGAAAAAGAACCAAGAATTAACCTTTTGTACAATTACAGCTTCATTTGCTGGATTTGGTTGAAACAAGCTCTGGAAATCAAGCTCTTCTTATGCAAATAATCCCACAACACGACTAAATTTTCGCTGTCATTCGAATAAGAAGCACAGATACTTCTGTATATCCTCAGATTTATCACCATACGCCTCTTATACATCTCATCGAACAAAGCCAAAGCAGATCCGACATCATTAGCTCTTAGAAAAGCATAAGCCAAACAACCATATATAATGGAATCTCCCAAAATCCCCCTTCTCTGCATCATTTCAAACAGTTTCTTGGCACACCCTATTCGATCTTTCTTACACAATCTCCTCACAATAGCCCTATAAACGCTGACGTCAGCAACAAAACCCTGCTGGACAACCTCGTTGGGTAACCTCAGCACGGCGTCTTCATCGTCATGGCTGCAATAGAAATCCACAAACCATGCGTAAGTGCAAGAGCTTGGAGAAAATCCCGCCCCAAGCATCTCAAACAGCACACTTTTAGCTCTAGTGACATCTTGTCCCTTGCAAAACCCATGAATTAGTGCCTTGTAAGTAAACTGATCAAGCTTAAGCCCGGCCTCTAACATCTTACCCTTCACCTTCAAAGCAGATTTCGTATCTCCAACCTTGCAGTAAGCGTTGATCAGCGTGTTGCAAGTGACATTATCGGGCTCGATTTTCCTCTCGCCCATTTCGTTCAAGAGCCTATTAGAATCTTGTATCCTACCATCTTCGCATAATTTCCTCAAGATAGCATTGTAAGTAACCACCCCTAAGTACAACCCCTCGGCCTCCATTGCACTGCGTAAGCTTAAAGCTTCATCTAACTCACCAACTCTGCAGAAACCATCGATTAAAGTCGTATATGTCACGTGATTAGGCGAAGCGCCTTTAATCTCCTTAAACATCCTAAAGGCTTCTCTCATTCTGCCTTCTCTACAGTAACTATATATCAGTGCATTATACGTCACGATATCTGGGGGTATATTACACCTCTCCATTCGATCTTGGACAGCTAAGGCCTCGTAATGCATACCCTTCTTACAGTACAAGGAAATCAACGTGTTGTACGTGAAATGATCGGGGAATATGTTGCTCGACTCCATTTCCCCCAACAATTCCTCAGCTCTCTCTACGTCCCTCGACCTACAGCAAGCATGAATCAATACGTTATAAACGTGTAAGTTAGCAACAACCCCGATTTTTGCCATCTTTTTGTAAGTCTTCCACATGGAATCGACGAGTCCTTCCTTCACCAAAGAGCTGAGAAGAACAGTACAAGCGTGCAAATGAGGGGCGTACCCACAAACCCTCATGTGTTCAAACACTTGCAATGCATCGGCATTTGCCTTCATACGAGCGTAATGAATGACTAGCCAGCTCAAAACGTGGGAATTTACATCGGAATCATCGAAGCTACTCACTAGGACATTCAAAACGGTCGGAGATGAGATGAAATCCTTCCTGGCAACTTTGTGCAGCAAATTCTGGGCAGCCCTAAAATGCCTTTGCTTGGTGAGAATGCAGATCATCGTCCAGGAACACTGCAAAGAGTGCTCGTACTGAGGAACGGTTTCGACCCACTTGAAAAATGACCAGGCGACGGAAAACCCATGGCGATTTAGAGCTAATAGAGTCTGATGAACCACGGATGAGGTGAATAAAGGAACGATCTTTGGCCTCAATAGGTTGTCCCTTTGTCCTTTTATTAAGATGGCGCATAGGGTTTTAACTATTTGATCATTCTTCATCCTCAGCAGCTATGGAAGCACAAGCTCCTCCCTCTGTGTGTGGGAGAGCAGGGAGGGGATGTTGGGGTCAAAAGTTCAAATCGCAATTCTTTTGGTGTAATTTTCAATTTTGGATTAATTTCTGGGGTCAAAAGTCTAAATAAATCTACTTCAATCGATGTTTTATCGAATAAAAGATCAATAACAGGAAAAAGGAAATATCTTTCTAAATTCCCCGAACTTGCTTCTTATCCTAAAGAGAACTACCTTTTCAACCTCAGAGGCATTTAATCTGCAGATTCGATATTCTATCGGCCGATTTGTGGTACTTCAGCTCTTCGAAGCCATCCGCCGTTCACTTTCCACGTTTATCGTGCAGAATTTTGTTGCGGCTTGATGGGATTTTGCGTTTGCTATTCATAGAATGATGTCTTCGTTTCCTTTAGCTTCACACGACGTTCTATTGATCGACCATGAGAAAAGATTGAAGCCCTTGATTAGATATTCTGATCTTCTGGGGAAACGTCGGACTCTGTCTTGTTCAATTGCAAATTATGGCTTTTCTGCTGCAGCGAAGCCTATTTCGTTGAAGTACAATAGCTACACACCGCAAAATAGGTTGATGTGCAGCAGTAAGTTTACTTTAGTTGTTAATGAGAGGACAAGATTTGATACTACTTCTGTTAAAGGAGGCAGTAATGGGTTGCGAAGGAAGTTCTCGTTCAGATTACGACCTAGATTACGTTTATTTTCAAGTAAGCTGAGACGAAACGCTTCAGTTAGGTCTATGCTAAATGGGATTTCGTCTTTCGTGCGGAAAAATGCGAGGAGAGTGACATTTTCTGCTTCTGTGTCGATTGTTTTTGGCATCTGCTTTTTGTTTCTTAAGATGACTGCCATGCCCACTCCAAAGCTCGTTCCATACTCAGACCTTATAATGAGTCTTCAGAATGGGAATGTGGCAAAGGTCTTGTTCGAGGAGGGAACTCGACGAATATACTACAGTACGAAGCTTTTAAGCGGAAAAGATGGCGAAACTATGGAAGAAGATAGGTCAAATTCTCAGACCGAGACTCTCTTGGATAGTAATGTGGTTACTAGCACTGCACAGAGCAATACAGGGAAGGATAATGTGTTAGGGAAGCTGGCTAAGTCTAAGAAATCATCTCCTACTTGGGAGTTTTCGACTAGAAAGATTGATCACGATGAGGGTTATCTTCTTACCTTAATGAGGGAAAGAGGTATCTCTTACAGTTCGGCACCTCAGTCCGTTTTAATGTCCATGAGAAGCATGCTGATCACGGTGCTCACATTGTGGATCCCTTTGATTCCGTTAATGTGGCTTCTTTATCGTCAACTCTCTGCTGCTAATAGCCCGGCAAGAAAAAAGAGGCCGAGCAATCAATTGGTGTGCTTTGAAGACGTGGAGGGTGTCGATTCTGCAAAAGTGGAGCTCATGGAGGTAAACTACATTCTGTCGAGTTATTTAGTGAAAGATTTTGTGTATGAATGATAATTGGCAGAATTTATCTTTCTGCATTACACAATTTCGTGATATTTTCTAGCAATTTTGCTTGATTTCGAGTGTTTTGAAATAGTTTCTTCAGAAAGGATTATTGCTTTGAAACCTTACATATGAATCAAATACCATATAGTGTTCACTAGATCTTTGGGTTTATTACTGCCTTGTGAGGGAATAATAATGTTAATCTCCAACCAGCTTCGAGGTCTTCACTGCTACAATTTTGTATCAAGCAATTAGCAACTTTGATCAGAGAAATTTGCATCCATTCTATGTTGGCTATTTTTTCGTCCTTATTTCCTTGTATACAACTAAAAAGGAAATGGCTCGTGATTCTCTTATACGATTTACATCTTAATAGATAGTGTGTTGCCTCCGAGGATCGATCAACTACAACAAGCTAGGTGCCAAACTGCCTAGAGGAGTGTTGCTCGTGGGCCCGCCAGGGACGGGAAAGACATTGCTGGCCCGCGCAGTGGCTGGAGAGGCTGGAGTTCCATTCTTTTCGGTCTCTGCTAGCGAATTTGTGGAGCTATTTGTAGGACGAGGAGCTGCGCGCATCAGAGACCTTTTCAAAGTTGCCCGTAAAAATGCTCCTTCTATCATCTTTATCGACGAACTCGACGCAGTTGGCGGCAAGCGAGGGCGAAGCTTCAATGACGAAAGAGACCAAACTCTGAACCAGGTTTGTATATTGTCTCTTTTTCCCTTTTTTTCCCCTTATGTGTTACGATAATATGGTGCTTATAATGATGCAGTCCAGGCGATGAGATTTATTACATTTAGCTGGACTAACGGTTCGTATGAATGGTGTTAGACTTACGCTTACATTTTAGGTGTCTAGTAGGATAGTTGTTAATCGGCATTCTTGAAACCTTTCACACATATATAAGGCTTAATTACTTTTTTAGTCCGGTAATTTAGGGGGTGAAATTATATGGACAACAAATTTATGGAGTTGAGTTATACGTCGAAATTCTTGATTTTGACTCAAATTCTAGGGTTCTAGCATCGACGAATTTCGGGGTGACATTATACAAACAATAACTTACAAAATTAAGCAATTATGAGACAAAATATACGGTTCCAGCGTATAATGTCCTAAGTTGCTTAATTTTGAAAGTTATTCTTATAATGCCATCCCCTAATATTTAAATTACTGAAAGAATAATTAACCCTTCATATAATACTGCAATATAGATCCTTTCTTGGTGTAATAGACCTCCTTAACAAATCTTTATTTGCCAGTTGCTGACGGAAATGGATGGTTTTGAGTCCGATATCAACATAGTAGTCGTCGCTGCAACGAATCGACCCGAAGCCCTAGACCCGGCCCTATGCCGACCCGGTCGATTCTCAAGAAAAGTTTACGTGGGCGAACCTGACGAAGATGGAAGGAGAAAGATCTTAGCCATCCATTTGAAAAACGTACCCCTCGAAGAAGACTTGGACCTAATCTGCGACCTCGTTGCTTCCCTCACGCAAGGCCTCGTAGGGGCCGATCTCGCAAATATCGTAAACGAATCTGCTCTCCTCGCCGCTCGCAGAGGTTCTATGATTTCTTTTTTTTTTTTGGGAAAGAAAATCAATGGATTATCCATTTTCTTGCAAGTTTTTTGTGACGTTTTGCTGGCTTTTTGGCAGGCGGTGAGAGTGTGTCGAGGGATGATATAATGGAAGCTATAGAGAGGGCAAAGTTTGGGATAAACGAGAGGCAAACGAGGCCCAACACGATAGGCAGAGAATTGGGAAAGTTGTTTCCTTGGATGCCTTCACTTACGAACAGAAGCGATGGTGGAAAGGGGGGAGGAGGATCACAAGGGCTTTTGGGCTATCAAACTCTCAGCTAATATTCGATCGTACGTTTTTTCTTTTCTTTTCTTTTCGCTGTGTTGATGTTTGGTTGGCCTGAAGCATTAAGTTAAAAATGGAAGGCATATAGTTCTGCTGTGGGCTGCCCTCGATGGGCATGCTGCTATCTTTTGTAAGGAGCGTATTGTGAAGCCATTTTGCTCTATTTTTGTGCTTATTCAATTGGTTTCCACGTCATGATGACATTGTAGTAGTATATGGGCCCCAAAGAACACAACTTTGATTGTGAGATGTTAGTTGCTACCGCTGTCATTTGCTGTCTTTGAATCTTTAATGGTTGCCTGCCGAGAAAATGAATGTTTACGTTATGTTTTGATCATCGTGGCATCTTGTGATTAAACTCATTTTCTTGGTTTTTTTAATTTTACGATTCTAGCGATTATGATTTATGAATGACAGAGGGGCCCACAACTTTCTTTGAACATGTTGAGATTAAAAACTGTTTTCTTGCATTGACCCATGAGTTGTTAATAGGATGTTGCAATGATAGAATACAAAAGTGATGATCTCGTGAACTTGTAACCTAAATTTTATCTACACTTATTACGAAGTTCGCTCCGAATCGAATTTGCTTCCATTTCAACTAATCTCCCAACCTTCCCATTTCAACTAATCTTCCCGATCCATTATAAAAAGTCCAAATTGAATCAAACACGTGACTTCTTAGTCTGAAGAGATTGAACCTCATCCTCAACTTCCGATGAGGCCCACTAACTTATGATGATCTCAGCTTTTAGTGTGGAACGAATTTAGTGGTATATGTATTTCATCCCAATTCCATTATGTGAACAACGAATCTCAAAGGAATTCAAGACAAGTAGAACACGCCACTCAGTCATCCCCTTTTCGTGTCCACTCCAATGTTTCTTTCTAATTTTATTTCGTGATGAGCAAGTACTCTACTTGTGCTATAGATTAGATAGAGACGACCAAGTGGGATTGATTTGGACAAACAACTAATGACCATGTTAAGAACCACATATGAGGAATCTTCACTACAAGACAATGGAAAGATTCCAACTTTCCATTTGTTTCAATTATATTATTGTTACACGTGATAGCGGCATGTATAATTAATTATGCACATAAACCCCATTTATCTACAAAAACAATCTAAAAAAAAAACCCAAGTTCCTTGTATTAATGGCTTGAGAGAGCTACAAACAATACAACCTACAAACAATAGATTGTCCTTATCCAAATCTAACTACGATCAACAAGGCGATATTAGTCTCCTCCAAAGCTCCTTTCTGCCCACAAACATAAAAATAGCGCTCAACATTCATAAAATTTTTTTTTAAAAAAAAAAACACAATTCCTCCAAGATATTCGAAAATGTATTACCTCATAAGTTCCCTGTCAAGGGATGAGTTAGCCATTAAACCTCTGTTTTCCTCTGCCCTTCTTATCAAGTAGGGCATAATAGCCTCCACGGGCCCGAAAGGCAGGTACTTACTCACCGCAAAGCCCTCGTTCCTCAGCCCGCAAGATAGAGCGTCCGCCATCCCATAAAGCTGCGCAAATTGCACGTTCGGCCCGTCTTTCTTCATGCCCAAATCGATCGCCTTCTTAGCCGCCCTCTTACCTTAATAGCAAAAAAAATCGAATTTAAGCCACCTATAAGTATATATATATAATTGAAAAAAGTTTAAGCTTTTTAAATGGAGTGGTCATTCGTACTAAACTTCGAATATAATTTCGAAACCTGATTGGACGTTGTGAGTGGCTAATATGACGGAGCCTCGGCCTTCCGAAGCCTCCTCAAGCATAAACTCGGCGCACCCGTCGAAGCAAGCGTGAGTCTTTTCTATGCCATCGTTGATCGGAGACTCGGCCCCTAATTCCCGAGCCACCTTCTCCTCATGGGCCATGTACGCGCCCCGCACCAGCTTAAACCCGACCCGCAAGCCCAGCCCGTCGGCGGCCCGTTTTGCGGCCACTAATCTCTCCTTCGAGTCCTTTAAGTACGTCTGTATGGTGTTGAAAATCGTCGGCTCCTTTCCCTTTTTCTTACAACTAACCATAGTTGAATAGACGATGTAGTCTATTGCGGGCTGAATCCACGTCTCCTCTGCGTCGATCACCAAAGGTACGTTCGAGGTTAGGCTTTCCTCGACGATCGCCGAAAACCTTCTCAGGCCCGATTGGAGGTTGCTTTCTTCTTCGGGAGTTAACGGGTCGGGCTTTTCCTTCGTGTGGTAGAACGGGCTCGAGCCCGCAAAAATCGGAAGGGTTTCGAGCTTCCATGGGAGGTTGAAGGATTCGTCCTTGTGTGCCCATCTCAAGAGATCGCTTTGCCTTCTAAGCAACGCCTGGGGAACGATTGCAGTCATTTTCACCACCACTGAGCTCACCTGCGTTTGATCAAATCTTATTAGCCCTAAAAGAGACGATCAAAATCTCAATTTCTTCTTTTTTTTTTTTATATTAAATCTCACCTGAGAACCCAGAAATCTGTCAGTGAAACGGACGGTTCTGATGAATTCTTTCATGTTTTCGTCGCACTTATGGCTTTGATCGGCGCGCTCGACGCCGTAATCGAGCATGGACCTCAGCCCACTTCTCGATAGTTTCTCGACGGTCTTGGCCGCCTTTTCTAGGTCGGTGCCGGCGCAGAAATGGCCGTACACGGTGTGCTCGACGGCTTTCACGGCGGCTATCTTCATCACGTTTTCGCGCTCGATGAATTTCTCCATGATGGCTCCGCCCAGCCTCACCGTGGAATCCATGGAAACTGCCCTTAGCATCGCCCAAGATTTCAGAAGCTGAGGCGTCGTTAGGGATGCGAATAGGCGCTTGGTGTCGTCAAGGTTGACGATCGGTGGGTCTTCTTCCTTCTGCGGCGCGACGGCGATGATCGGCGACGATTGCCGTCGTCCGATGGCGGCGCCGACGGTGTTCGCTTCGGCAAAGTGGAGGCGGGAGTTGCGGTGGAGGAGGTGCTTTGCTCGGCCGTTGAGGAGGGCTCTTGCCATCAATTTTCTTTCTCTAATCTTCCGTAGTTTAGAAAGAAATAAATGTGCTGTGATCTGATCGGCGCTTGTGAATCGGCTTTTGAAAACGTGTGCTTTAAATAAGACTGAAAACACACAGAAAATGGTGTTATATATAGTGCAAATACAACCAACTGGTCATACGTAGTTTTGGATAGGGACAACGTAGACCTTTGTCCGAGTTTACAGGTTAGTGGATAACGAACGACACGTATGGAATAATCTTCCTTATTATTTTTATTTTCGTGTTTTCTGGATTAGTATTTTACAAATTTACTAAACTATTTGTGGTCTATGTAGGGTAGGGGTTGCAAGTGGCTAAGATCATCTCCAACAGTTCCTCTATCTATAAAGTTGCAACAGTACATTTCCTCCAACTATAGAGTTTGAACAGTACTAGTGAACTCCAACAATCTCCTCTATATTTTCCTCTATACGAATTAATCACACTATAATCTATTATTTTAATTTATAGTATGCATTTTCGTCATAATTTGGATTTTAAAATAATTTACTGAATACTATTTTAATATAATTAAAAGATCTAAACTATTCATTAATTTATTTTGTACCAAATGAAATAATTCGTAAGTATAATTTTTCAAAACACAGTCAAGAAAATAAATTGTAGATATTAATTTCTCCTCTTCTCACTGACGTCCTCTCTCACTTTTAAAATAAATTATTTATTTATTAATTTCACCTCCACGTCACCATCATCTCTCTCTTCTACATCGTCTTCTTCATTCCATCACCACCATTGTTACGCAAATAATCAACACAAAAATCAAATAAAGGAAATTAAAAAAAAAAAATTATAGGGATAGAGGGTGAACAGTGCCCCGCTACAGATCGCGGGACACTGTTCAAATCCCCAATTTTGAAGTAGGGTTTGAGGGGTCATTGGAGCTCCTCCACCCTCATCTATGGTGTCCAACTCCATATTTGAGGGACCGTTGGAGATGCTCTCCACGTATTGGCCCTCTGGAAATATCCGGTCAAAACAAGGATGCTAATTACTGGTTTTTCTGTTAACCTATGAACGAATCATATCTCGAAAAGCTCAGCATATAAGTTGTATTCTATGTTAGACTTTTAGAGTACTCTAAAACCAATTGTCAACGGACGAAATAGCTAATAAGGTTGTTGCATGTCACGATTTTTTTCTGTTTGATGCATGATTGTGCTCGATAAGCTTGTATGTCGTGCATTAATTAGCATGGACTGTATTGTGAACATAACATTTGCATGTAAGCTAGTGGTTTGACACATCTTTTATATATAGCATGTTGTAAAAAAGTATTAAATTAAGTTTTTAAATAATTATGATTTTTTGATTAAAAAAAATTATTTTTAATGACAATTGATAAGATGAAATTGAATTAACGGTTACCATGTGGTGCTTACCCTGTGCTAATTTAACACTTGTGAGAGTGGGTCATCATTGGGCTTGAGGGCTTGTGAAAAAACAAATCGATAAAGGCCCAATTTAAGTAAAATGGGCCGAAATCCAACTGAAGTTCTTCTGGCGGCCCATTCAAACAAGAGTTCAAATTTTCGTTTTCCCTCCAGCGTTACATCTTCCTTCACAGAGACAGAAGCACACACACCCAGACTCTCAAAGTCGCAAGCACGAAGACGATTAAAGGCGGGTCTCTACAAGATAATCGGCGCAATGGTAAAAGAAAAGTGAAGCAACCTAATAGATACTTCTGATCGAATGTTTTGCTCCGTTAATTTTTGGTTTCCACGGTGGAGAATTTTATTTTATGATTTTTCATGCAGAATTGAGGCATTTGACGGTAAAATCTATGGATTCGGTTGTCGCCACGGTCAGCGGATACAGTGGAATCGAGAGATTTAATCTCATCAAATTGATATCTCGTTCCGGCGCTAGTTATGTTGGGAATATGAACAAATCAATCACACATTTGGTAGGCGAAACTGCGTGCTTATGTTGTTTTATGTGTGATGTTGGAAATTTCAGGTACTTTTTGTTTCTTGTGACAGCGTAGGTTGAATGTCTTTCTCTTCTTTTAGGTTTGTTGGAGGTTTGACGGACGGAAATATGAGTTTGCTAAAAAGTTTAAGATAACAATTGTAAATCATTGCTGGATTGAAGAGTGTTTGAGACAGGGAAAGCGCATTCCAGAGGAAGCCTTCACCTTGCAGAGGTATGGTGAGTGTTAGGAACTTGAGTGGACAATTGATGGAATAATCGTGTTCTTATTGTTTCTTATGAAGTTCAAAGTGTTGGCTCATAGTTGGTGTCCATTCTATATTGTCGCTGTTCTGCTTAGTGCTCAGTTGCTCCAAATCAGTTTTCTGTCTGTTTTATCATGTTTGTAGTGGAGAAGAAATGGGGCCTTTGTGTTTTGACGTCATCTTGGGGACAAAACAGGTTGTTTCTCAGCCTAAAACATTCAAGAGCGATAAAGAATCGACTATCGATGTTGAATGTGAAGATGCCCATGATTCTTTGTGGAATGATTTGATTCCTTTAGACGAGGTAGTGCTACATCTAAATTATATTGTTCCTGTTAAAATTCAGTTTGCAGTGTAATGATTGAGTTGGAATGACTGCATATGTTCTCCGTATGTGTGCTGAAATGTGTGGTATATATAAATAGATAAATACACATATATATATATATATATATATTATGTATGAACATACTTAGCAACGTTTTTACTTAATATTCTTTTCCTAGACCAGGAGACAGGCATATGTTCCAAGTATAATTCTGCTGGAGTAGGAAAATGTTAATCTTATCTTTTTTTTTTTTGTTAGAACGAGTGATTTGATTATCTAATGACTTATAATCCTGATGCTGCTGCATAGTTGTCGCTGCCCTTCGAACTTTGTAGAAGTTTTAGTTGTTATTTTCTGTTGTTTATTTCTTATGTTCCAACCTTCTAATGGTCCTGCTATTTTCTTGAGTTTACATTCCTGTTTTCGGATCATTCAGTAATTTTGCGGCTTAACAGTTTCTTTTTCTTGGTAAAAGAGGCAGAAGACTAGTCGTTCTTACGGATTACGTAGAAAACCAATCAAAAGAAACATGGGGAAAGATCTTGCTTTTTGCAGTAGATCTAGCCACAATGATCTATCCAGGTTAAGAATCCTGGAGGTAATGGGAGTTTCTAACTTTAGGTCATTGCCATCATGATAATAAACTTGCAAGTGCTCCCTTGAACATGTTATCAATAAAATACTTAATTCATTTTCTTAACTTCACAATTGCCAACTAATTGTATTTATGGCGAAAATGAAAGTCCCTACCATCCATATGACATATCTGTAAAGCTAAAAACCAAGCTGCATTTTAGTTGATCTATTTGTTGTAGATGTTTCCCGAGTTGTATTTTCAGTGATTATAACTAGCTCAAGATGGCTATCCCAGTTTCGTTTCACTTTTTATAATTCTTGCCTTCTTATACATCAATAGGATCAACCTTTCACATGCTATTGAAAATTCTTATTTTCATTTCCCTTCATGTTGACTAAATAGCCTGAGGAACCAAGCTCTTCGCGGCTGGCACATGACAGACCGAGAAAGAGGAACTCCAATCCTTCAGAAACTCAGCCAAGATCTCGCCGACTAATTAAGAAACATGGAGGCCAAAATGATTTTCCATCAGTTTCATATTCCAACGAAGAAACTGATGACGTGGAAGTGTTATCCGAGACTAGTAATCAGACTCATCTTCCAATTCCTAGGACGAAACATGATATCAGACGCTTTATGAGCAAACGCCTTAGTAGCAACCAAGCTGCTTTACAAGTTGAAGAGATTGAGAACACTGAAGACAAAAAACAGAGCGGTGAAGTTCACATCGGTCAATCTCCCTCATCACCTTCGTCAGAGCCGCCCGAAGCTGTGCCCCAGGATCCAACCGACGATGAACTACGTAATAAACAAACATCATCAAATGACCTGTCATGCGTAATATGCTGGACGGACTATAGTTCTACGAGGGGAGTACTGCAGTGTGGCCATAGGTTTTGCTTCTCTTGCATACAGAACTGGGCAGATCACATGGTATGTCGTACAAATTCCGTAACTTTATAATGATATATTGCTTTGCTTCTCTCATGTTTTATGTTTCGTAGGCTTCTAGAAAGAAGCCATCGACGTGCCCATTGTGCAAAGCCACTTTCATGTGCATCACGAAGTTCGAAGATGCCGCATCTTCGGACCAGAAGATATATTCCCAAACCATCGCCTTCAACGGTTCGAAGACTGATCTGTATGTTGTGCCCGACGAAAACCACGAGCCTCCCACCACCGTCAGTGAACTGAACACTCATGATATTCTTACATCGTTACATTATCTCAGTTTTTACGGTTTAATCTTTTTTTTTCCTTAGTACGTCGTTTTCGTGGTTGCAGAGAGCAGAGCAAGTTTGTTTTAGATGCTACAGCAGAGAGCCCGAGGATCTCCTCGTTAGGTGCAATTTCTGCAGCGTTCGATGCGTTCATACTTATTGCCTCGATCCTCCATTGTTGCCCTGGACTTGTACTCACTGTAAGGATCTGCAAATGCTTTACTATCACAACCGCTAGTTTTAAAAATGAGTTCTTTCTTTTTCGTTCAATCGGTTTGTGCATTTAAAAGGGATTTCTTTTAAGAAAGATGAATGTCCCAATCTGTTTTTGAGCTGTCACTTGCGACTCTGTGGGGGTGGTGGTGAAGATTGTGTTGTATGCTACTTTGCTTGTGGAATGTTAGCTTACCATTTAATTATATATATGCATATATATAATATATACTAGTAAAGTAATCAGTATTCTACAATACAATCCTTCGTGATGATAGTAAATAGCGTGAAGACATTATGTTTCTAATTAACCTTCTTAATTACTACTTCAACAAAGAAAGCTAAGGCTAGGCATTTTATCATCCTTCCGAATGATTTCAATACGGTAATAACTGTTATAACAGTTTATTCTTTTCTTTTCCTGTTTTTTTTTTTTTTTTTTTTTATTTATTTTTAATTCTACGCATGAACTAACTGTAAACGAAACAAAGGAAATAATTTTTTGCTTCGCTTCAGAACTAGAAGGCATAGCTTGTGCTGGTTTTTGGAGAATCAGCAAACTTGAGATTGTGTTCGATGAGCTTACGAGCCTTTCTGCTTCTGATTTCCACTCTCATGCTTTCGCTCTTCTCTATCTTGTCGTAAAATAATGGCTTCTTCATACTCCTCTTCAGCTTTGACTTTAAGCTACTGACCAGCCTCTCCAATCCCATCATCTCCATAGCTATTTGAATTTCCTATAATAGAAAAAAGATGCCATTAATATAATATCCCTCTATAAGGAATAAAGAAAAACATGCTAAAAACAACGTAGATTGCCATGATAGGGCAAGAAAGAGGACTAATGAACACACATACAAGCACACCTTGAAGAGTAAAAGGAAGAGTTTTTTTTATTACAGGGTTCAAGAAGAGAACTTAAATGAGGTTTCTATTCGAGAGAGAGAGAGACTTGTGTGAATGATCAACCTAACGAGCGACGCCGTGTAACCGTTATTGCATTTAATATATGGTACAAGGTTCTGAAACCGAGTTTTCGAACCGGATCGAAAATTTTAGTGGTTTAAGGTTTATTGGTTTAACTGGTAAAATACCGAAATCAAACCGGACTAAAACCGGTATCTTAAATATAATAACTATATATATTTTATATATGAATCAAAAAGAAAATATACATGTTTTTATGAACTTTCTTGAGACTATAATTATATAAATTAAGGCGTAAAATGAAATAAAAGAAAATTGCATGGGTTTTTATAAATTAATCGTATGCCAACTTTGTCAAGTATTCTATGGTTTGGGATCAAATTAAAATAAAAATAAAATAGTGACTAATAAGTTTATATAAAATATAAATTTAGGATATTGGATTGATTCGTACCCAAACTCATTAACCCACAACTTTAACTTCTAGACCACAATAATTTATTTATTGGATAGTTCACATGTCTAATAACTAGGTGGGACGAAATTTGGATGCGTTGGCTCACATAAAAACATTAGACGTGGATTGATTAGAGTAATATACACGTCTATAGATCACACAATACTTCGAATGGTTGCCATTTGCTTGCTGTGACTCGGAAAGATATCTTTAAGATGATTGGGATTTTCTTACAAAAACACCCACCGAGTTTTCTTCCCCCCATTTTCTCCGCCAAGACCATACCGAGTTTTACAATTCTTGTTTTATAGTGTTCTTGGCTGATTTTGAAACCTTTTAAGAGCTGGTTCTGTTATTATTCCTGGAAATGGTGTGTTCAAAAGGTACCAGAAATAATCATAATTGCAACTCTACAGATAAAAAAAAAAGCAAGAAATTTTCTGGGTACAATCCAAACTCCCATGACATCAAATCACATCAACAACATGCAAAATCTGCCCGGAGAGGCGGGTTGGGACTATTTCGCGCTCTTCGCAGCCAGGTCGGGTTGGAATTTAAAAAATCGAACTTTCCAACGCAAGATAATACACAGCTTATTGCAAAAATCGGATGATTTTTGTAGACGTAAATCTGATCCCAGAAGACGGACTGGACTTAACCTGTAATAAACCGAGCCAATTCTTCAATAGCCTTCACTGCTACGTCACTGTACCCACAGCTGTTCCCTGCGATACTCTCGAACTATGACGGGGACGCTAGTTGGCGGGATCTGAGAAAAACAAATTAATAAAAATAAAAAAGAATGATTTTTGACACGTCTTTTTCTTTAAGATAGACAAACATACCAACACATGAAACACCATGAACTGAAATCAGAAGGACAACTACGTTTGATGATTTCGATGGTACCATCTTGAAATAAAATACAAATAAAGATGGAACCGTATATTGGGTATCAAGCACTTGAATATATCAAGCACTTACCATGCCATAGTCGGTTATGATCATCGATACATAGTCTGACGGCGTCGCATCGTAACTGCAAAATTAAATAAAAGTATCGAGTGGCAATCAGCAAATAATGAAATAACCAGATGTGAGGTGGCGTACTGAAATAAAATATATATAAAATTAACATATGTTACACTCCCTTCAAGCTTAAGCTTTCAGGTGAAAACAAAGATAAAATAAACATACACTCCCTTCAAGCTTAAGCTTTCAGGTGAAAAACAGATATGAATCAGCTGGAAAAACTTAAAAAGTGAAAAATAAAAACACTAATGATCCCACTCACATAAGGTTCAAAAGCTGTAGATGCTCGACATTCGCCAAACCATCCAACGCGTCGATCTCTTCTCTGCCAGAAACTTTCGAAATATCATCTGGGTTGCCTAAATATATCAAAAATGCAAATCCCATGGTTAGAAATCGTCTATTAAACCATAAATCTTCGAGTCTATCATCAAAAGTTCATACCAAGCTCGTTGGAGCAGATTGAATCAAGCTGAACCCTTTCATGAAACTTGTACGCCTCGCAGCATACCAAAACTGGGACGCGAAATTGGTTCGCAACCATCGCAACACAAGCAGTGCCAACCCTCGAATACACAGTCCCATTGGCAAAAACAGAAGAAGCTCCCAAGAAAACCCTCGTAACTTCACGCATGACATAGGAGACAGCATTGATGTGAGTGTAAGTGCAATGAATGCCCTTGGAAACAAGCCTCCTAAGAAGCTTCTGCCCTTCGAGCTTTGGCCTCGAATCAACTACAACGACCCGGAAATTCTTTCCAAGGTCATGGGCATGGGAGAATATCATTTCGACAGCTGATGAGGAAGAGTATGTAAGGAGGACATCGCCGTCTCTAATCTTGGTCACGGCGTGCTTCACTATAACCTTATCGGCTAATATGATCTTCTCATTTATGAACCGATCAATATCAGAGATAAGGGTGGATTTTGCCTCAGCCTCAGACAGGTGCAAAGGGAGCTGAGCAATTCGGGTTTTGAGAAACCTTATAGCGTTGCCCATGCTTATGGAGAGGGGCCTGCATTCGATCAGAAAGGAGATGTAGCCGTTTATTTTTGAGGTCAAATCTCTAATAAGTGACTTCTCGGGCGGCGTGTAGTCCATGATTGACTCTTTGAAGGCTTCAAGCATCGCAACACAACGGGCATTTCCACCAGATATATCTCCATGTAAGTACCTCAGCCCGACCTGTCATGAACAAATCATTATTATCAAGTTAGAGAGAGAGAGAGAGAGAGAGAGAGAGAGAGAGAGAGAGAGTTACCTTGTAAACAGCAGAATGAACTGAGTCAACTTGGAAAAATTTTGATTCCAAATCGGTAATGCGGGTCCCGTGCTCATATTGGGGTAAGTGCCTGAACACTTCGACGCGATTCTTGACCTCAGTTTGCTTCACGACTGATCGTTTCTTTGCCTTCTCAACTTTGCTTGCATCGTCGAACTGCAAACGAGGATGAGGAACCTCTTTTTTCCTATCTTTTTCAGGAGGGCGATCGCCGGATCTCTTCTCAGAAGCTGCAATGGACAAGCTATCTTTCTTATGTGAAGTGGGCTTTGAAGGCTTACCAGCATTTGCATACCCAGGACCACTTGTTCCTTCTCCTGGACATATCCAAAAAAAATTTTACCCATCAAAATATGAAAATTATAGGTGCTGAGAGGGAGGAAAACGATAAAAAGAACATCATTATCCAACAGTTCACTTAGATGTAAGAAGTTAACAAATGCATCGAAAATATAAACGAAACAAATTTCATCTATTGAACTAATGATCCTTTTGAATGAAATTAGATCTACAAATGCAAAAAACTAACTTGTAAGCTGTTAAATGATTACCAAACCCAAACTTGCAGGAGATAACCTTGGATGGTAAAAATCTAATTTTCTGGGCAAATTATTTATGATTTCTATACGACAAACAGACAACTAAAATTACCGGTAAACGGTTGAAATCATAGTCGTTATAATCCAACCAACCCAAAGAAAAATGAGAAACACATTGCACCCGAGATACACGAATGCAACAGAAGCTTTATCACTTCCTAACGTAGCACAATATTAAATTTGTTTTCTTCGATTAGGTTCCCACACGATCAACAAATCTCAATTCTAAACATCGAATCAACCAATCAACAGACAGATATGCATACGGAACACCATTGCCATATTCAAGAAAAATTTCAACGGCTCACTCAATCTAACTTGAAACAATCTAATCAACAACATGCACAACATAATATGCTAAAACAATTTAATCTAAAATCTTACCTTTTGAGGCAGCCTTAGCTGCACGCTGCGCCTCTTGCATCGCCCTCCTCTCTGCCTTTGTTGTCTTGCCCTTCAATGTCGTCTTCTCCACCTTCCCATCATTCCTTACTTCCACTGTCCCTCCAACAGCTGTTAATTCTACCAAGATCCAATTATTCACAGCCGATTAAATTGCATAAAATCTAAAACAAACTCAAGTAATCAACTAATCCATTTTCCCACCTGCGATTCCATGAGCTGTGCCCCCAACCACACGCTTCGCGCCGGCATCGAGCCCGACAGATGGCATGGAAGAAGCGAATTTTCCGAAACTTCCAATGAAGGGCTGCTGCTCAAACTCGGTAGGGTTGTAGCTTCCGGCGGGGATCGGAGAATCAGGCCCCGCCGCGTTGGCGCGCAGAGGGGTGATGGGCTGCGGTGCCGCGTGAGTATAGTGATGACGCGCCGGTGGGATCATAACCGGCGACAGCGAGTTCCCGGATGGTGACACGTCGGACGGAGACGAAGCGGCGGGGTTTGTGACCGGCGGCCCCGACTGAGACCGGTCCGGCGGAGCAAAGAAACCGACTTGACGGACCTTAGGGTCGCTCACGGTCCTAGGGACGCGCCGAGGGTCCATTTTTGGTTCGTTTTTAGGGCTGTGAAGGGAATTTGTTCGGTGAGCTGCGGTGTGTGTTTTGTGCGTGTATTCCTTTTCTGGTGAGCTGAGGTTTGGTTTTATTCTTTTGAATTTTTTTATTTTTTTTTTGCTGAGGATTTATCCTTTAACTGAGATTCCCAACTCAGCTCACAGTTTCCATGTTTCCTTTTTCTTTTTCTTTCTTTTTACTTGTATATTTTCCTTTTACATAAGTAACGGTGGCTATGGAGTTTCCGTTACTTTGTGTACTTTATGTTATTGATATTATAAATAGATTCTCAATCTCTACTTCATAACTTGTTTTAGAACATTATAAAGTAGGGTGATTGCTTTAAAATTAGTAATTTAATTGTTTATGGCGATCGACATATTATTTCTTAAGCGAGATAATACTTTCATCTCATTGATTTTAATAAAAAAAGGTTCATAAGCAAGAATTTTTTTTTTCCGGGATGGCATTTTTCAAGTCTTAGGCTTGTCTATCCACTTCAATATAACTCAATTCCACTCATGTGACGTGCGTTCGTCTTATAAATAAAATTGCGCGTTAATAAGCCGGTTGGTATACAAACATGGTAGGATAGTGTATAAATGTTAAAAACTTAAAGCATGGCAGATTACAGTGTTTGGATATTAAAAACTATTCGGTACATAAGCTAAGAAGAGACGAAAATATAAAAGAACACCGAAGGATACAGAGCTATACACAAGTTGTGTACAAATCGCTGATGCTCTTTCAACCAATAGACTCACTGGGGAAGAACTACTCAAACTCTAGTTGAGAAAACTCTTATATTCTTAGCAGTGGAAAATAACTCTAAAGATCAGAGAGAACTTTGTATAGTAGAGTAAACAATGAAAAAGACTCAATGACTGATTGCTTCTTTTTTCCTTGTAATATGCTTGAAATCCTTCGCAGCCGTTGGATCCATCTTAAATTTGCATTTTGGTCCTCTGACTTTTCCCGCTCCTCACTTTAGCTCAGATTCAGTAGTTTCTAGAGCATGGGCCTGGGTAGCAGCCCAACCTTCACATTGAGCCCAAAGAATGGTTCAAATCATAAACCCTTTTAACACCCGCCCTCACTTCTTTGGGCGGAAAACATCGATCAATCCTAATTTCCTGTAAAAATTTGAATGCGCCTCTTTGCCAAGGGCTTTGGTTAGCATATCAGCCAGCTGATCCTTAGAACAGACAAACTGTGTCGAAATAATCTTATTAGTGATATATTGCCGAACAAGATGACAATCTATTTCTATATGTTTGGTTCTTTCATGAAACACAGGATTTTCTGCTATTTGCAAAGCAGCCTTATTATCACAAAAAAGATTAACAGGAGTAATATCATTAATTCGAAAATCCTTAAACAGCCCTAGAACCCAAATGATTTCACAGCAAGTTTGCACCATTGCTCTATATTCTGCTTCAGCAGAAGATTTCGAAAAGTAACATGTTTCTTACTTTTCCATGACAGCAAGGAGTTCCCAGAAAATATGCAGAAGCCTGTGACAGATTTCCGAGTAATTGGGCAGGACGCCCAATGTGAATCACAATAAGCACTAACGTTAAAACCATTCGACTTTGAAATCAAAAATCCACATCCAGGACTATTTTTCAAATATCTCAAAACCCTACATGCGGCAGCAAAGTGAGAGTCTTTTGGTGAATGCATAAACTGACTTAAGGACTGCACAACAAATGATATATCTGCTCTTGTGTTACATAAATAAATCAATCGACCTAACAGCCTTTGAAATCTACTAACGTTGGTGAAGGATCTATCCTCAGAAGTTGGTTCTATGCTTAGTTTGAGGTTCTGCTGCATAGGTGTAAATTTAGGTTTACAACTTGTCATACCAAACTCATTAAGTAATTCCAACGGATACTTTCTTTGATATAAATGAATCTGAATTTCTAATAACTTCTATACTTAAGAAAAACTTCAAATGACCCAAATCTTTAATACCAAAAACATTATTCATTTTTGCTTTAAGACAATCAATTTCACGCACGTCATTGCCACTTATAATAATATCATCCACATAAACCAACAAATAAACACATTTATCATCAGCAACTTTCAAATAGAATGATAATCATGCATGCTTTGCACAAAATTATTTTCTTTCAAGAACTTGGTCAATTTTTCATTCCATTGTCGTGGAGCTTGCCGAAGGCCATACAACGATTTTTTCAGACGACATACCCGAGAATCAGTTCTATCAAAATAGCCTTCAGGTAAACTCATGTAAACTTCTTCAGAAAGGTCACCATGTAAAAAAGCATTATTTACGTCTAACTGAAAAACATTGCAATCATTATAAATTGCAACAGATAATAACACTCTTGCAGTCACCATTTTAACTGCTGAGGCAAACGTTTCATGAACGTCGATCCCTTCTTTTTTATTATAAGCTTTGGCGACTAGACGTGCTTTGTACCTTTCTAACGTTCCATCAGAATTGCATTTAATTTTAAAGATCCATTTACACCCTATTGGTTTTCTATTAAATCCACAACTTCCCAAGTATCATTTTGTTCTAAAGCATGCATTTCACTATCCATAGCAGATTTACAGTTTTTATCATTAACAGCTTCATCGATAGAATCAGGCACACATGAATGAGTATTATCAACATTACTAACAAATATGCGATCATCCATATTTAGAACCGAATTATTAACAAATTCATGCAAAGGATATTTAGCTGAACACTTAGAAATATCACAAACATAATCCTTAAGATGTGAAGGGAATTTTACCAATCTTTTGGGTCTGCCCTGAGGGACTTCAACATGCACGTTATGATTCTGATAAGTTATCTGCAGACCTTGACTAAGGTGTTCTGGACCTGTACTTGAGGGTTCAGACACAATTGGGGTCTCAGATCCACTGTTAGTTCCCAATTGGGGACCGTACTGATCAAAATTTTCTCGGACAGAAGACAAATTGTCATCATCGACCACAAAATTAGACTGATTAGTATCTGGCGAACGAAAGACAAACCGTTTTCTTGAAACAAGTCTTCCGAAAAAGTTTTATTAAAAATTTTAAAAGGGAAGACTGTTTCATAAAATTTAACATCCTAGAAGAAAAAAATTTCTTGTTTTCCAAATCACAAAGTTTATAAGCCTTTTTATTTTCAAAATACCCAAGCATGACAGATTTAATGGCTCTTTGATCAAACTTATTTTCCTTGGTCAAATTAGTAGCATAACAAAGCGAACCAAAAACCTTTAGATGATCATAAGTAGGTTTGCAATCAAAGAGAACTTCAAAAGGAGATTTACCTTTTAGAATAGGCGAAGGAATTCTATTATCAAATAAACAGAAGTCATTATGCACTCTTTCCAAAAAAAAAGGAACGCCATATTGAAAATACAATGCTCTAGCTATGTTCAATAAATGCCTATGCTTACGTTCAACGACACCATTCTGCTGCGGCGTATAGGCGCAACTAGTTTTGGTGGACTAGCAAAATCAGCAAAATCAGAATTAAATTCACAGCCATTATCCGACCTGATAACTTTGATTCTTTTTGAAAATTGATTCTTTATTAATTTGAAAAAAATTCGAAAATTAAAGAAATCTCAGCTTTAAAATTTTGAAAAATACCCAACATCCTCTAGAAAAATCATCAACAATAGTTAGAAAATATTTTTTCTCATCACCTTGTACTTTAACTGGTCCCAAATATCCAAGTGGACTAAGTCAAACACAGCTGAAGTTTTTGTCTCACTTAAAGAAAATGCATCTCTAGTTTGTTTTGCCTTATGACGTGCATCACATGGATCAAATGTTTTAAAATCAGAACATTTCAAATCTGTAGATAAAATTTTTAAAATATTTTCTGATGGATGCCCTAATCTTTTAGGCCACAGAGAGGAAGATGCAATATTTACAAGTTTAGCGCATTTACCTTTCTGATCTGGATATTTTTTAAACAAGTAGAGTCCATTGATCAGATTACCAGTCCCCAGCAACCTTTTTGTCGGTGGGTCCTGAAAGTAAAACACCGAACCTTTAAAAACAACATCACAATTATTATCATGTATAATTCGAGAAACAGAAATCAAGTTACAATTAAATTCAGGAATTACCAAAACAGCTTTCAGAATTAAGCCATCAGCCAAGGGCATCTCTCCTATATAATTCACACTAATTTGATGCCCATTGGGAAGTTTAATTTCAGTTGTCTATCAGAAATTTCAGACACATTTTCCAAATGATCAAACGAACAAGCAACATGATATGTGGCACCCGAGTCTAATATCCACCCAATTTTGAAATTTCTAAGCGAACTGATACACACACCTGCCATTACGCCTGGGGTGATTCCATGTGTTTCTGAGCAGTCCAACAATTTTAATAGCTTGCTGTACTGAAAGGTTAGGAACAATAGAGTTGGAGACAGAACCTTCAGCTTCCACATGATTAGTGGTTTTACTCGAGTTTCTATTCCAATTATTAATGACCTTTCTTGTTATACTTAATATTATTCTTAGCATATGTACTATTTTGATTACCCCAATCAGGAAAACCTATTAGCTTAAAGCATCTTTCCATCAAATGTCCTCTACCCTCACAATTCTTGCATACAAGACTAGGATTATTGACCTTATTTACGGACTTATTAAAAAATACAGGCACAGAGTCACCATGATGAGCAATGCTACGATAAGATTCCTCCCTACATATGATATTAAATGCATGCATAACATCAGGCAATGGATCAGACATGAGTATATTACTTCTAACCATATGATAAGAATCATTTAAACCCATTAAAAACTCGATAAGTCTAGATTCATCTACTATCTTAGAGTTGTGTGTAGAGGCCTCACAAGAACATATTTTACTACAAACAAGAGCATCAAATTCGTCCCATAAATGTTGCAGCTTAGAGTAATACACAGACACAGAATCACTATCTTGACGTGCACTAGCAATTTTTTGTCTCAACAAGTATTTCCAAGATCCATCTATTTTCTTAAAGGTTTTCTCAAGTGACTCCCAAACTTTAGAAGCAAGTTTTGCATAAATGAATCTGTTACCAAGTTTAGGGGACTACGAGTTCAACAGCCAGGATAAGACAATAGCATTACAACGTTCCCATTCTAAACCAAATTCCGAATCCTTAGGCTTTTCTAATGTACCTAACACAAATTCAGTTTTATTCTTGCTCGTGAGAACTAGTAGAACTGAGTTTGACCATGCTGCATAATTTTCAGCCCCAGTAAGACTAATATAGTTATATTAGTCACTGCTAGGTCTGAAGTATTCAAGAAAAGCGGGCTCTTCTTGGTGATAACAGTAACCTGACCAGCGGAAGGTGAATTATTTGTGGATGCCATAACACAAATTTGATAACCACACAAGTATTAGAAAACACACAACGGAATAATGCGTAGTAATAAAGTCAATAGTAATATCACCGAAGGTCAATATAAGACTGAAATGTTTTGGCAGAGATGTTGTCTACGCGAGTGCAACAACTCGAGATCCCTTCAGTTACAAGTCATGATGTATCTGTTCAAGGAGGTAAAACTTACCAGATCTGTGAAGAAAGCTATCGATCTACAAACTATTATGGTATAAGATCACTGCAAGATCTAGAAGGGTGAAGGAAAAAAGGACCTCCAAAATACGAGATCTGAAAAGTGAAGTCTATGAACGATTTAGTCACGAAGAAAAGCTTAACAACAATACTTCAGGATCAACAGCGCAAGATCTGAGAAAAAAATCAACGAAAATCTTAAAATACGAAATCTTAACATGTGCTAGGGTTTCTAGCCCAGATATACACGGATCCAATGATCTAGTTCTCTGACACCATGTTAAAAGCTTAAAGCATAGCAGGTTAACAGATTACAGTAATATTAAAAACTCTTCGGTACATAAGCTAAGAACAGACGACCGAACGATACAGAGCTATACACAAGCTGTGTACAAATCGCTGATGCTCTTTTAACCAATAGACTCACTGGGGAAGAACTACTCAAACTCTAGTTGAGAAAACTCTTATTTTCTTAGCAGGGCAAAATAACCCTAAAGATCAGATAGAACTTTGTATAGTAGAGAAAACAATGAAAATGACTCAATGACTGTTTGCTTCTTTTTTCCTTTTAATATGCTTGAAATCCTTCGCAGCCCTTGGATCCATCTTAATTTTGCATTTTGGTCCTCCGACTTTTCCCGTTCCTCACTTTAGCTCAGATTCAGTAGTTTCTAGAGCATGGGCATGGCTAGCAACCCAACCTTCACATTGAGCCCAAAGAATGGTTCAAATCATAAACTCTTTTAACAGTAAATGTGTAAGATTGACACATATCACATAATAAGTTGACTTGGGTTGTATCCAAGTGAGCGGGCAAGCCAAAACCATTTCAAAATATGAGTTCGAATTTGCTTAAACTCCTGTATTATCATAAGTACGTGTGGACATAAGACGGTACAACTGGGACAAGAGATTAGCCCAATTGGAGATCATGAATTTTTCGTAGTTGACAGAGAGTGAATTTGATTGAAATGAGACAGATGAACGTGCGTGGTATTGTGCGGCGATACTACATAAGAAAAAAATAATAAAATGCTGTGTTTACCTCTCGCTTTAACAAGCTTGTTATAAAAAACTGGTTTTTTCCTTGCAATGCGTGTCATAGTTAATATGAGTTAATAAGATAATTAATTTGTAAGAGAAAATGTATGATTAGGGGTATTCATTATATGGGTGACCCGCTTAACCCGCCCAAACCGTTTTGACTTCGGGTTACTCGGGTTGGTTTTCGGGTGAATGATAGGTTTGGGGTAACCGAATTAAATAAGTGGGTGAATGGTTTCGGGATTGGTCCTGGTCAAATATTCCGGGTTCTGCTTGAAAACCGAATTAGCCACATATTAATTTAACTAATTTTATTTCTTATATTTAAATAATATATAGGTCCCACTTATTAGTTTAAAATTTTATATTCTTATACTTAATAATATATAATACAAAATAACTTAGGTTTGGAATATTGGGTTTAAAACTAGCCGAGCCGAGCCCGAGCATGACCCAGCTCGAGCTCGGCTCGAAAAATTATACTCGAGGTCGATCAAACATCAAAACATACTGATCGAGCTCGGCTCATGAAAGTATCGAGCTGCTCGAGTGTAACGTCCCGTCCCATACCAAGTGTCACTGTAGCATCGGTCCCTACCGGGATCAGTGGGATTCGGCCCACCACACTCCGACTGCTAGTCTAGCCCCACTGTACCACCATTTAATCTTTCAGCGTGCTTTGTCCACGCTCACACGCACCCTGTGAAACTTCCAAGGGGGTCACTCATCCCTAGATTGTCCCAAGTAAAGCACGCTTAACTTCGGAGTTTCTATAGATGGACTCCCGAAAAGGTAGGATATGAGTAGCACTATCAATTCTCTTATATGATTATTAGCCTGACACGCCCATACATTGCCAGTCTCAGGATCCCCTCTAATTCGGGTGTCGGAGTTCGTTCATGTACCCCTTCGCCTAGAAGCCTGTCAGGAGCCGCTCATTGTCCGTGCACCCTGGCACCGGCGATCACTCCCTGCCCTCTTCGGCCTCGGGAGTTACATCGAGCTCGGCTTGAGATGCTCGGATTTGATCAAACTTTGGAGCTCGACTTTGATTATCTCCTAGTTATTTAAATTTTTTTCTGAAAAAGAAAATAAAAGATAATACACAATTCAAGCACAATTCAACCAAATTCAAAAATAATATCTCCAAATTCAAACATAGATAGGCAACCAAAAGCACTTCCATAAATTGAAAAGTTCAAACTTCAATCTTGATCAACAACTCTTGATTATATTCTTCATTAATCTGCGCTATTCACAAACAATTAAACGCGACTTTCCAACATTTAAAAATTTAAGAATGAATAAAAATATAAGAATGAATACACACCTCATCATTAGGTGGAGGGCTGAATATTAATCACTTGGTATGTTCTTTCACCTGCAATAAAAAGTGATAAAAGAATGAAGTCATGATTAATATGCTAGAGAACTAATATGTATTACTAATTCAACTTATTTCATTTTTTTCTTCACGCCATGCATATGTCGAAGCCAATCACCTCCACAAAGTAAAACTTGTACGGTGTCCGGGGAGAGTGATGCACGATCTATTACTCCTGTTCCAGCACTGAATGTTGCTTCTGAAGCCACCGTGCTCACAGGTATGGCTATGATATCAGCGGCCATCCTAGACAATATTGGATATTGAATTCGATTCATCTTCCGCCAATCTAAACAAGAGAAACCTTTGGGATGCTCGTCCTCCCTCAAACGATTCTTTTCCAAGTAGTCCACCAAATCGAATTTTTTAATCTCAGCCGTCCACTTTCGCACAATATGCATCAAAGTCGTCCCATTTATACATATTTTGTTGGCCACTATTCGCCTCGCTAGATGAACCATTTACTAGCATATTCCACAACATATTCATCATACAAGCTATTGAGAAGTTCCTTCACTTTAAAAATATTGTGTTGTGCGTCGTTATGAGGATAAAGCAGAAAGGGATGCATACGGTCCAAAAAAATTGCAAAAAAAAAAAATCAATGTATAGATTCCGGTCTTCTTTCTTTTTTTCCTATTCTCTCAAGTGTAAGCGTTTTCTTTGTGGGATCAAGCATAGCGCCGACAGCCATCAACAAATTACAGTCACTCCAATATTTGCCAAATTTTGCTTTCCTTTTCCCAAACAATTCACGAACAAAAAGTCTTCAGCATTCACATTATTATCCAATGTCGACTTAATTTTTTGAACTTCTTGAAGAAACAAAATTGAATTAGGATATTCGCTACCTAAAGTGATATGTGTGGTTGTCCAAAATCCCTCTAGAAGCAAGCAAATCTTTTGAACTTTCTCCCATTCTTCCTCTTGTGGGCAACAATCATAATATAGATCACACGCTCTTTGAACATAGAGAACGCGTCTTTGAACTTCAAGGCACAAGTCAACATTTCGAACATAGAATTCCATAGGGTCTTACAATCACGAAATAAGTTCCGGTCTATTGCCATTGTTGCACGCATTCCGTAAATTGCATCTGTCTTGCTTCTGAGCGGTTCACATACTCGACACTCTCTCGTATATTAGTGATGCCTTCAATTGCTCCAAGTCCATCTTGAACACAAAGGTTCAAACATTGGCACAACATGAAACAAACTTCCTCCGCATGATAATGATTTGGTTTTTTTTTATGGGGACTTTCATTTCAGGCACTAGCATTGTCAGAAGTTTCATTTAGGATTCAGGCCATGTCAGGAAAGAATTAGTTTTAAGGACACGATTTCTGCAATACCACTTCATTGCTCTAAAAATAACAATATGTTGAAATTTTGTAACACAAAACGATCATCCGATACAGTTAATGATCATCCGATACCAGTTCATATATGCAGTACCACTTTATTGTTTTGAAATAACAATATGTTGAAAGTTTGTAATACAAAACGATCATCCTATACCAGTTCATATAACTCTTATACCACTTTTTAAAGTTAGGTCCTTATCTCTAAATTTACAGAATTGGTCCTTTAAACTAAAGTTTTTTTCCTGAGAGGGCCTAAATCTTAAATTAAACTTCTGACGGGGCATGAATTCAAATATACCATTTTTTTATTGTATCTTTCATATTGTGAACAACCACGTTGTTGCTGGAAGCATTATCAACCGTAATCGTAAAGACCTCGTTTTCAATGCCCCACTTTTCATACATTGGAAGATTGCATCCGAAATTTGAAGACCTCCTCGAGGCGGTGGAATATTAATGAAGCTTGGAACTATCTTTTGAAGCTTTCAATTAGAATCAACCTAATGTCCCGTCACCACCATGTATTCGATCTTTTGATTTTTTTGATTTCCAACAATCGATCGTCATCCGATCAACGGCCTCGAGACTCTTTTTCAACACCTTCTTTTCAACTTCATAAACTTTCACACAATCATATTTGCACGTGATTCTACTAACTCTTTTCCATTCGGGCATTCCCGTCTTAATCATCAAATTGAATCCCTCCTCATCCGAAATAGTAAATGGATGTCCGTGCATCATAACCCAATGAGCCACTGCCTCCCCCATTCGCTCCATGCAAATTTTCCCGAATGCACGATAGGAAGGCGTTGAGATGGAGAATCGACCGGCTTGAAGTTCAACTTCGAAGTTTGTGGACTCTCCCGCAATGCAATTATCCTCTTTGCACATGTTTTCCGATGCCTAAGAACGCTTGTTGTATCTCCTGATTTAGTCAAAGCAAAGAGTGTGACAATGATTACAGTTACCCTTCTTAATCCCATTCACCGTCACACTCTCAAAATCGTTCCAAAAATCTGTTTTTTTTTCTTTTATTTGTCTGAAACCTTTCTTGTCTTCTTCTGTGTTCTGTGTAGTGTTTGCTCCAGTGGAATGCAATTTCATTATTTTCATTGCTTCATTTTATCTTTGCAAGTCATTATTACTTTCAGCAACACCACTTCCAGTAGTAAGTGGCACAGAAGACTGATCATTCCAAATTATGTAATGGCGTGGGACTGAAAAATAAAAAACAGATATTTTAGCAATATTTCTATAAAATAAAATCAATACAAAATACAAAATTATCAAGCCGGCTCGGGCCCTGCTCGAGTTCGGCTCGTTTTCACCCCTAGTTTGGAAAGAAAGAAGTCGCATTCAGCATGTGAAGAGGCAAACCTTTCTTCTCCATTTTCATTTCCACCATACAACTCGATTCAAAAGTTTCGACCAGAGAAAAATTAAATCTCTCTCTCCTTCCCTCTTTACTATTACCGTGGACAATTGCATCATAGAGAATATCAGAACTCAAGATTTCGGGACAAGGAAATAGACTTGAAAAATATTATATTTGAGCTTAATCTTTATCTAGTGAAGAATGGTGTTCTTAATATATTTGGAACTTGATCATTTGGGGCTTTGATCGTAGCCAAACTATTTTTTTTTGTCTGAGTTGTAGTATCTCAACCTTCATTTTTTATCTTGAGAAGAAGATGAAATATCATTTCCTGATTGAGTATTGCTTAATACGTTTTTGGAGTCCGTTTAATGTAGCATTTTATTACATTAAACATTAAAAAATGGATGAGTTGAGCTAGTACATTTAGTAATTGGTTTTAAGAAAAAGAGGAGCTTGGTAATTGGTTTTAAGAAAGCCAAACCAATTAACCAGAGAACCGAATAACCCGAGAACCAAACTAGTTAAGTGGTTTTGGTTCGGTTTGCGGGTGGTTGTCACAAGTGTTGAAAACCCGAATAACCCAACCTGAATAACCTGAAAACTGATAATTCACCCATTTAAACACCCATATGTATGATATATGGTGTGAGGAAGAAAATATGAAACTATAAATTTGGGTAAGTGAATGATAATAAATTGATCAATTAATATTAACTGTTAACTATTTCAAAAATAACACAAAATAATTGGTTTTAAGAATACCAACCAATTAACCAGAGAACTGAATAACCCGAGAACCAAACTAGTTAAAAGTGGTTTTGGTTCGGTTTGCGGGTGGTTGTCACAAGTGTTAAAAACCCGAATAACCCAACCTGAATAACAAACCGATAATTCACCCATTTAAACACCCATATGTATGATATATAGTGTGAGGAAGAAAAGATGAAACTATTAATTTGGGTAAGTGAATGATAATAAATTGATCAATTAATATTAACTGTAAATATTTTAAAAATAACACAAATAATTTATTTATTAATAAAAAGATTGTGGACACTACATTTCTATTTATAATATAAACCACTTTCTTTAGAAACATAGTAATATAAGTAAATACTTAAGCAATTATAATATATATTCGATACAATTATGACAAGCCGGACTGGACTGATTTCATTATCAAATTTCTTACCCTTTTAGTGAGTAAAGAGCAGAGCGAAACAACGTGATTGTCTGGTGTCCCATATCAGAATCTGATCTAGATTAAGGTTTAAACTTTAAACTATACATATTTCTTACCCTAATTAGGACCGTCTGTAAAACAAAAGAAAGTAATCTATATTTACTCCAACTGAAATCAAACTCTGAGTCTTTAATTTCCCTCTCATGTTTTATAGGCATATACGGTATGAAAGCAATAGATGAGTTTGAACTTTAAAATTGCAATACAATTTATTTTAACTATTAAAAAAACACCGCTAGATATCTTTAATATCTTATTATTTAAGTTTTCTAGTTTATTTACATGAAACAATTTAGAGTTTTAGCCTAAATAGGCATTGAGCCCAAGTGTGGGTAATTAACACAGTAAGAGATGAGCTGAAACGATTTTATTAAATACCGAAACGAGAATTCGTTGAAAGATTACGAATTACGTTTCGAGGGTAATCTAACTTATATTGATTCACTCAAAACCGATATTGGGTGAATTAGAAATTAGTTTTCGTAAGCTAAAAGACCCGATGGGGTCCGACCGTCGATATTTTTATTGCATTGGCAGTGTATTTCTCTCTCCAAATTTGTTTAAATTGAAATTTGCTAATACACTATATCAATATATAATGGCCTTGCAATTACTTTTCTGCGACTTAAATTGGATTCATTTGGAAACTCACAATTTTCATAGAGGAGATTTTCCACTTAATTTTGTTTATAGTTATTTTGTCACCTCAAATTGTGAACGGCAGACAGCTAAACGTGATATTTCATTTTCTACCTATATTTTACTCTAATTTATACATTTATACTCTGTTATTAAATCTAAGGCTGGTGTAAATTGTCAAATTCTAGTCTGCCAAGTCAATTAATTAAAAATAATATTTTTAAAAATAAAAAAATCACCCACTATATTTTCTATTGTATATTCAATGTACCACTATGTTTTTCGTATATATTGTAGTACACACATTTGAGTGAACAAAAGTACTAGTAGTAGTAATTGTCATATTAAATTGGAAGATTTTCAAATATTCCCTAGTATTTTTTCTTTAATATTCTAGTAAATCCTATATAAACAGCTAGCGTAGCATAAAATATATTATACCCTACCGCTTTTAAATTGTAAATGTAATGTTTGAGATAATTTAAAACTCGCGTTTAACATTTTTTTTTCCATATTAAGCACATCTATCAAGTTCATCGAGACTGCACAGATTCTTGGTTCCAATTCTCTACAAAAAAATGTGTTTATTTATTTTCCTAACAATTTGTTTTCCTTTTGGAATTCTTTTTTTCACTGTCAATGTGACACATTGAGAAATAATTGAACTGAATTATCTTTTAAAAAAGAATTTCAGCATTTAAGAGATTTCCAATTCGTGATCTATCATCTAAAGGATGATTAATGTTCGTATCCTGTTGTTAATTGACTGTTCTTTCTGTTTTATATTAAATGAACTTTTGGAGGGGTAAGTAAAATAAGAAAGGGTAAATTCCCTATCAATCACCTTTCAACTATAAACTTCCTCTTAAATACCCTTCGAATTTTTTCTTCCTGATCAGTACCCATCTGCGAAAAGTTTTCTATTTAATACCCCAAACATTGAAATGACGGAAATAACCTTTCTTTACAATTGCAAAACAATTTTCAGAATATTATACCATGAGATGCGATTATTCTACCAACAAAAGATGTTATTATACCACAGAAGAAATATACTATTTTGCTAATAGACATAGTTATTATACCAACAGCTGACATTATCATATCTAGTTAAATTTAAGAGTATTATACCAATAGATGTCAAAATTATACTAAGAAATAAGAGTTATCATACGAATTGATCTTTCTACATTATACCCACAAAGACGAAAATTATACCATCAAAATCCAAAATTTCACCAACAAAATATTCAAAAAGTACCTAAAAATAATTAATTATAACATATGATATCAACATTATACCAGTAAATAATGTAATTTTAAGTTATTGTTAAATCTGAAATACTCAAATTATACCACACAGACCGACACTTATACCAACAACTACGAAAATTTAACCATAAAAGTATTCTGAAAATTATACCAGCAGAGCATAATATTATACCAACAAACCAATTTATTACATTATGATGTTTCAATCCAATTTCTGACAATTATACTAACAGAAGTTGATATTATACCAACTGTTTCAAATATTGTACTTAAAAACACTATATATGGAATTATACTCACAGCATCAACATTAAGTCAACTAATTCAATTTCGCTGTATAAAATTAAAATAACAAATATTTATTGGTATAGTAACGAAAATAGATGGTATAATCTCCTCAATTTCTGGTATAATAGCAAAATTAGTTGGTATAATCTCCAATTTTGCTGTAGAAGATTAATATAACTATATTTATTGGTATAGTAACGAAGAAAGATGGTATAATAACGAAAATATATGGTATACATTTCACAATTTCTGGTATAATTGCAAAAATTAGTTGCTATATAATTCAATTTCGCTGTATAAAATTAAAATAACAATATTTATTTGTATAGTAACAAAAATTAATTGGTATAATCTTTAATTTTGCGGTATAAAATTAATATAACTATATTTATTTGTATAATAACGAAGAAAGATGGTATAATAACGAAAACGTACGGTATAATTTTCACAATTTCTGGATAATTGCAAAAATTAGTTGGTATATAATTCAATTTCGCTGTATAAAATTAAAATAACAATATTTATTGATATAATAACGAAAATAGATGGTATAATATTCTCAATTTCTGGTATAATAGCAAAATTAGTTGGTATAATCTCTAATTTTGCTGTATAAAATTAATATACAACAAAATTGAATTATACCATATGTTTTCGTTATTATACCATCTTTATTCGTTATTATACAAATAAATATAGTTATATTAATTTTATACAGCAAAATTGGAGATTATACCAACTAATTTTGCTATTATACCAGAAATTGAGGAGATTATACCATCTATTTTCGTTATTATACCAATAATATTGTTGTTTTGATTTTATACAGCGAAATTGAATTATATAGCAACTAATTTTTGCAATTATACCAGAATTTGTGAAAATTATACAATATGTTTTCGTTATTATACCATCTTTATTCGTTATTATACAAATAAATATAGTTATATTAATTTTATACAGCAAAATTGGAGATTATACCAACTAATTTTGCTATTATACCATAAATTGAGGAGATTACACCATCTATTTTCGTTATTATACCAACAAATATTGTTATTTTAATTTTATACAGCGAAATTGAGTTATATAGCAACTAATTGTTGCAATTATACCAGAAATGGTGAAAATTATACCATATATTTTCGTTATGATACCATCTTTCTTCGTTATTATACCAATTAATATAGTTATATTAATTTATACAGCAAAATTGGAGATTATACCAACTAATTTTGCTATTATACCAGAAATTGAGGAGATTATACCATCTATTTTCGTTATTATACCAAAAAATATTGTTATTTTAATTTTATACAGCGAAATTGAATTATATAGCAACTCATTTTTGCAATTATACCAAAAATTGTGAAAATTATACCACATATTTTCGTTATGATACCATCTTTCTTCGTTATTATACCAATTAATATAGTTATATTAATTATATACAGCAAAATTGGAGATTATACCAACTAATTTTGCTATTATACCAGAAATTGAGGAGATTATACCATCTATTTTCGTTATTATACCAATAAATATTGTTATTTTAATTTTATACAGCGAAATTGAATTATATAGCAACTAAGTTTTGCAATTATACCAGAAATTGTGAAAATTATACCATATATTTTCGTTGTGATACCATCTTTCTTCGTTATTATACCAATTAATATAGTTATATTAATTTTATACAGTAAAATTGGAGATTATACCAACTAATTTTGCTATTATACCAGAAATTGAGGAGATTATACCATCTATTTTCGTTATTATACCAATAAATATTGTTATTTTAATTTTATACAGCGAAATTGAATTATATACCAACTAATTGTTGCAATTATACCAGAAATTGTGAAAATTATACCATATATTTTCGTTATTATACCATCTTTCTTCGTTATTATACCAATTAATGTAGTCATATTAATTTTATGCAGCAAAATCGGAGATTATACCAACTAATTTTGCTATTATACCAGAAATTGGTGGTATAATAGACAAGTTTTTTGGTACGATGTTATGCAAAGTAATTCGGGTAGAATAGCTAAAACAGTTGGTATAATGCGATCTTTTGTTGGTATAATAGTCAGAAATTGAGTGAAAAAATAATAATATAAAAATTAGTTTATTTATTGGTATAATAATTGAATTTATTGGTATAATTATTTGAACATTTGTTGGTATAATATTCCCTTTTGTTGATATAATATTGCCGTTCGTAGTATGATGTGCAAAGATTATTTCATACATAAAAATTATAATAACACTATTTGTTGGTATAATAATAATAACAATCGGTATAATAATTTTAAATTTGACTTGGTATAAAATTGAAACAATTGGTATAATATCTATTTTTATTGGTAAAATTATATGTTCGATTTTGGGTATAATTAGTTGTTTTCATGGTATAATACTTGCTACATGTGATGCAATAATCTGAAAGTTTTTTAAATCCTTAAGGAAGGGTTATTCTCGTCTTTTCACGCATTTTGGGTATTAAGCAGGAAACTTTTCGCAAATGGACACTGATCAGGAAGAAAAAATTCGAAGGATATTTAAGAGGAAGTTTAAACTTGAATGGAGACTGATAAGGAATTTACCCAATAAGAAAGACGAAAAAGTAAAAGGTGAGGGACGCTAAATCACGCGCCAAGCGGGCCCACCACCTACGAGTCAGACACAGACAACACTGAGGTTGGAACCACACGCGCGGCATCGGAGATTATTTTTCATTTAGTGAGGGAAAATCTCGGGCGAAATAACCATCTTTTATTACATGGTCTCTGATAAGCAGAGAGAAGGTTTAGGGTTCAACTATTCGTGGCAACCTCAGCCCTCGCCAGTGGCCCGTATATTTGATAATGTAATATATAAACAAAAGCATCATATTACGAATCGATGTGGGACGTTCAAGCTGTAACTTCCACAAATTTATCTTTAAATAGATAATAAATAAAAGTGGAGGTACAGATAACAAAAGCTGTTATGTATTGTTTTAAAAAATATGTATTCTCAGTGCAGTTGATTGTTAAAATTTAGTGAGTAAAAATATATCATTATTTCTGTTCAATGCATAATAGCACAAAAATCATTTTAATCATATCTATATATATATATATATATATATCGTCTCCAACCTATATTACATACCTCCATGCATGTCTAACTAAGCGGAAAAAGCTTTCATCGAAATTACAAACCAACCTTGTTATAAGCAGAATATTAGAGTAATTCGACCTTTCACTATATATCATGCTTGTAAAGAATACATGCTCCTCCGTTATATATCTTCTAATAACCATAACATCTCCACTGTTCATCTTACCCGTCATTCTTTCCAGTTTCATTTTTTCGGGTAAAATAGTTTTAATTGTGTTGTCTTCACCAAATTTTCCTACCGATTTCTTACTATATAAGTAGTAATTTTCAAGTTAGATAGGAAGTATATATTAAATATTGTCTCTTAAAATATATAAAAAAAAACATACTAACCGTTTTTTATGACATTCTATTGAAGTTGGTTGGCTCGCTATTTACTATATTAAGTTGCCCTAAATAAACTGCATTTATATATTATAGCATCGATTAAAACATGCGCTAATTGTGTAACGGAGGAGCCGAAGTGAATATTTTTAGTTAATGGGCTAAAATTAGTTAATGGGCTTAAAACATGCGCTTATCTTTAGTATATTTTAAAAAAATTGAATATTTTTTAGTTAATGGGCTAAAATTAGTTTGGATGAGCTTGTAGCCCATTTATGAGAATTGGCCGATGTGAATTAATAAAAAATAAAATTTAATCGCCGTTGCCGGGGATCGAACCCGGGTCACCCGCGTGACAGGCGGGAATACTTACCACTATACTACAACGACTTCATGAACTACAAAGCCTGGACTAATATTTATAACGGTTCATATGTAATAAAATGCCAGTTAGATGGCAAAACGACACCCAAATTTCATCCGAGTTATCATTAATGAATCAACAAAATACAATATTTTTTTTTTTTAAATAGAGAAAGTAATCCAACTCATTACTCAACCCATCCAACTACCTAATTACCAGGAAAGCTATTGCATCATTCGGAAAGTCCCAAGAAGATTCCCACAATTCAACAACATTCAAGTCAACGCACACTTTCCTTCGACCATTTTATTTTTTAATTAATTATTGAAAAGCATTCACAAACCAACAAAAAGAAAACACACACACACACACACAACACATACACACTGCTCTCTCTCACTTCTTCCTCCGCGTTCTTTTTCTTCCTTGTACAGTCAACAGCGCCGAAGAAGATTCAGCGCGCAAGATAAACCAAATTGCAGAAAAAACAATCAGCGAAAACAAATCCTCAAAAAACACTCAGATCAGTGAGCAGATTATCCCAAGATGGGCAGCCGAACGAGCCGACCCACACGACCCGATTCGTCGGACCGACCCGAAACCCATCCGCCGGCGATTCCTCCAAACCTGACCTCATCCTCAGCCGATCTCAGCTCCTACGAAGCCGCGTGCCAAGCCGACCCAACCCTCCGCAGCTTCGACTCGTCCGTACAGCTCCGCACTTCCCAGGCCATAAACTCCATCGCCGTCGGCTTAGACGTGCGCGCGCTTTCGCTGGAGTCCCTCTCTCAAGTCGCCGAGTCTCTGTTCGAAATGAACCAAGAGGTGGTGAAGATGATCCTACAGAACAAAAGGGACGTCTGGAAAAACCCCGAATTGTCCGATCTGGTCGACGACTACTTCCACAACAGCCTACTAACCCTAGATTTCTGCACTTCCCTCGATTCCTGCCTCAGGCGCGCCGGGCACATAGAGTCCTTGATCAACGTCGTGGTCAACAAGTTCGAAGAGGAACGCTCCGAAGATTCCCAAATTGGGTCCGCCGCCGCCGCAATCGAAGGCAAGTACGCCAAAACCCTAGAAGAGTTGAAGGGTTTGAGCCTCGTCGCCGACCCATTTGGGGAAGAATTCTCCAAAGCCTTCAACTCAGTCTACGACCATCAGACGAAGATGCTGGCAAGACTACACGCGAAAAAGAAGAAGCTCGACGCCAAACTAGGGAAATTGAAGGGCTGGAGAAGGGTCAGCAACGTCATCTTCGTGGTGGCCTTTGCCACCGTGCTTATATGCTCAGTGGTGGCCGCCGCCGTCTCTGCACCTCCCTTGGTGGCGGCCATGGCCGCCGCCGCGGCTGTGCCTTTGGGCTCCATGGGTCGGTGGATGAATTCCATTTGGAAGAAGTACGAAGTTGATTTGAAGGGCCAGAAGGAGGTCGTTGGAGCCATGCAGCTTGGGACTTACGTTGTGGTGAAGGACTTGGATGGAATTAGGGCTCTTGTGGAGAGATTGAGGGTCGAGATCGAAGGGTTTGTTAGGGACGCTGAGTTTGCTATTACGGGCGATGACGAGGCAATGATAGCATTCTCGGTGGAAGAAATCAAGGCGAAGGTCGAAGGGTTTGTGAAGAAAGTGAGGGATTTGAGCAAGTATGCAGATAAGTGTTCTCAGGAGACAAGGATGGCTAGGACATTGATCTTGAGGAAGATTATCAACTATCCTAGTAGTAGTAACGTTTCGAATCAGGACCACATTGGTATGTTCTCTTGATGATCGGATATCTTATTTAGTCTCTGATTATTATTGTTGTCTCTGTGTGAGGATACATACTGCTTGCACAATGTCAGAAGAGTAAAAAAGACAATGACTTTAATTCTTGGTATGTTTAGCTGGTAAGAATGTTCTGTTCTTCGATCAAAGCTGAGTTAATATATGGCAGATGAATTGTTTCGTTGATGCTAATTTTTCATAAAACTGTGACTGTTCTGCTGCGAGGACGATCTTTGGTGCGTGTGTAATATTTTTATATATTAGAATTTTCTGCAAATAATGGTTAACGTAAGAAGAAACGTGCGTATTGAATGATAGCAAAGGCTTATTAGCTTAGTTTATGCCTACGACCTACTTTATCGTACCATCATATGTATATCGCATTGAAGTTTCTTCAGAAGGTAAGACTTGGTTGGGTTGGGAAGTACGAGGCTTATATATCAAGCTTAGCTCTGTTTATGTCTTTCTGATTTTTAATGCTCCAATCGATTGGGATAATAGTAGTCATATTCACCTGTGATTTGAGTTTCGGCCAGAATGTTCTGTAATCTTGGTCCACTTGAAGAAGACGAATCGTGTTCCCAAAATATAGATTTTGAAATCCCAATGTTATCGAATAAATTTGGAATTTGTAATTTAAAATCACGCTATTCTCGTTTAAATACATGAATCCAAATGCATCCTTAAGTCTCTCTCTTTGGATTACACGGTTCTTAGTTCTAGTTGGGCAAAAAATGCTTGTTCCTTCTTTGATTTCGTCCACTAGACAATTTGATATTTAACTAGAGATGCACGTTGTATGTTATAAATTAAACGCGTAAATTGTTAATGTGGAAGATATGGAAATTTTTTGTCTTTCTTGCCCAAAATAAGTGAATGCACTTACCAACAATAGAAGATACAAAGATCGTTGTGTTACATGCCCAAAATAGGAGATTACATCTACCAAGATGTAAGATATGGGATCAACCGATTATATGAGAAGATTCAAACTAAATATTTACTATATTTGAAGAGATCTTCAAGGAGATATTTTAGGAGATTCTCAAGAGATCTTTTATCAATTCAATAGGGAGTCAAGACCTATAAATAAAAAGGAGATTTCGAGCTGCCAAAAAGAGCTCGGCACGAGGAACTTGGAAGAGCTTTTTACGTAGTAACTTTTGAGCGACAACGAGCGAAACACACGAGAGACTTTGAGCGAACGAGATCTGAAAAGAACGAGAGAGCGTTCATCTTTTTTAGCCTACTTTGTCTTTGCAAAAGTCGTAAGACTTTGTAGTTTTGGTAGGATCGTAAGATTCGTTTTTCTAGGCGTGTTCTTTTTGTAATTCATTTTCATTAGTGGAATTTTGCCATGAGGATCCCAGCTTGTATTACAACCTGCTGCACAATTTAGATCTCGTGTGTCGATCGTCTTTCATTACTAGTTATTAGTTATTTCCGATGTGCGAAACTATGTGAGGTTTAAGTCCGCTGTGCATTCTGTTTTGGGTTTAGTGTTACCTCAATATTAGAGTCAACATTTAGGTCCTCGGTTTTATAACTAGTACACATCCACATCGTGATAAAGTTATCTTCTTATCAGCTTAAAAATTTCACGTTAGAAAAAGACATTCTTGGCCTGTTTGAGCTGATGCGACATTTCTAATATTGTTCTTAATATATGTTATTGTTACAATTTCTTTGTATGTTTAGCTGATTATCTTTATTTGGATAATTATATTTTATTAGTTCATATATTTTTGTTGGCGTGAAGGGGCGTGTCTCTCTATCAGATACACGGCCCCTTCTACAGGGGAAGAAATACAATACTCCACGTTTGGCTTGAGAACACAAAATGCATTGAACCTAGACAGGTTTTTTACACTCCCTTTTTAGGGATCAAAGTCAAATAACCTATATATATATATATATATATATAGTACGTTCGAAAAAGATAATAATAATGATAACAATAATTTACCACTGAAGATTTATTTCTATATTTACAGCGTTTCATGTTTGATCATTCGACGGGATTTCTAATTAATATTTTATGTTAATCAATGAATAAAGATCGCCTAATTGGAGACGTACTTGCGTTTGTCTAAAGTAATTGATCCATGGGAGAGGGAATCAATCTTTCTGATAAAAGTCAAGGACGATGATGTAAGTGGCGTGTCCTCGTGAAAATTGCCATAAATTAGGAACTGTTCTTTCGCGCATAAAAGAGAAAATACATTTAGTAACGTAAAAGTCTACTAACTACAGCTATAAAACCCCCATGCTTTAGCTTCCATCGGCAATCACACACTATAATCATCAATCCATTTCCCTTTTTGATGGTATAACGTATTGCCCAGAAACAAAACAACCTTAATAATCTCTTACATACATACTATGGCTTCGTCAACGTTTCTATTACAGAGAAACAAAACAAACAGCGATGAAAGCACATCACTAGCCCATCTCCGAAAGAGGAACCAAGAACTCGAAAGAGAGCTGAAGAACAGCTTACAGAGAGAAGAAGCAGTGAAGAGGGAGCTCGAGCTAGCATGGCGGCGCGTCGCCGTCGCCGAGGAGGCTGAGGAGAGGCTCAGCGTTCAGCTCGGCGAGCTTGAGGCTGAAGCAGTCGGCCGTGCTAGGGAGTACATAGAACACGTTAAGATGCTTATGGGAAAAATCTCCGTGTACGGAGATTTTGGAACAGAAAGGGTTTAATCTCCTCGGTTGTTTTTTATTTAAATGTAAAATTTGTATTTGTATATGTCGTATTTGATTTGGGTTGGATTTGTTTTTGTACCTCTTTGCTTTAAGGTTTCCTAGGTTTCCTAACCTTTTGGGGTACGTAATAACGTGTTGGGCTTACTGTAATAATTTATCGTTGTTCTTCTTTTCGATGTTCACGTTTTTTTGTCCCTTGTTGAGATGGGATTTTTCTCGTCGTGCATATTTTATGATTACAGCTGTGGGGCTCTGTAAATTGCTTTGTACATAAATGAATTTTCTGTCTGACGTAGCATACATTTAGGGGAAATTTGTAGTCAGACCCTACTCATCAAGTTTGTTCAGGCCTGTCAGATCTCCCAATAGTTTAAAGGACCAGTTTCTTCAAAATGGCAGAGACAAGGGATAAGAATATGTAATGACGAAAATACCCTTCCTAACATACTGAACTAAGAGTTATTATTCGGCGACTTTCTGTTATTCCGTTAGATTATATTGTTATGAATGTCCGGTGGACTGTTATTTTCCATCCCTTATCTGTTACTATGATGCAGAAATTGTTATCGACAGAGAATATTTATTTTACGAATCTCGCTTGTACAGTGAATCGAGCTCCAAAATTTCGAATGTCCATTAACCAACCAATTTCGGCATGTAAGGTAGGATGTATTGTGTATTGACGAAGCAAGATGTAAGATTTGTATGAGTTTTATCTTTCTATTTAGGGTTCTAATTTCGCGAAAATAAGATGAAATCAAAGCCGTTTTTGGCAACGATTACATCTAATATGGATAAATTCGAAGTGCCCATAGTATGGGCAGCTCGGTTGCTCGTTCGTCCGACGTTTTCGCGGAAATACGATCGACCCCAATAATTAGGGTACATTTTTACTGTGCCAACACTGTTACTTCGATTATGCAATCTGTTATTTGGAGTATCAAAATCGTTATTAAACTGTAAATAATTGTTACCATGTGTTCAAAAGAAGCAAAGTTTGTTCAACAGAAACATCATACACATAAGTATCAGATACACATAGCACCAAATTGTAGCATCCTCGTCGTCGCTGCTCGTGGCCGTTGGACTCGTCTTCGATTACTTCGATTAATTTAGGGGTTATCGATTTGGTATTAGCGAATCAGAAAACTTAAATAATAAAAGTTATACATAATTAAGATGATATTCACAGGGGTTTGAATCAAAGTCGTTGGAATTTTAGATCGAAAGTTATACTAAAAAAGGTGCAGGTTGCCATTTTCAGGCAATGCCATTTTCGGACAACATCCCTAAGCACCTGTAAATCTTTTTCGGGCATATTTTTGGGTCAATGGAATTCGAATCAGAAATAACGTAAAGAGTAAAAGTTATACATTAATTTGGCTAATCAACGGAGCTTGAATCAAGGTCATTTGAATTCTGGTCGAAAGTTATAATCCAAAAGGTGCAGGTTGCCATTTTCGGGCAATGCAGGGTGCACAGTGTTACCCATAATGCATAAATTGTTACCCAGAATGCATGAACTGTTACCGAGAATGCATAAAGCGTTACCCAGAATGCACAACCCCCAAACTAGCTTCGATCGTTCTCGATCATAAAAGCGAAATAAAACCAAATCAAGTTAGGATTATAGAACATCTATCAATGAAACATGTTGTATCTCAGAAAACGTAAAAGCATATAAAGTCAAGATAATCATCAACTAATGAACGATCTAATCAAAACACGAGGCATGAGGTAATAAGTCGCAATCTTATCATAGCATGGATGACATTCCTAGAATTATACCACGCATCAATCCACAACTCGCACAAGGATCGCTCAAGTCGCTCGAAGTGTTTTTCAAAGGGATCTGTATAAAACGCTCAATTCACGACATGAAAAGAATTTACTCTATGCTTGCAAATATATCATATCATAGTCACAAAGTAGAAGTCATGCACGAATCAAAGGGTCTTTCATCAAGGGTTGTAATGGGCCTCGGGTTTTGAAAGGTGCGTCATATAGGAAAGTGAGCTAAAGGTATCAAATGTGTCAATCATCGAATCGCTCTTCTAATCGCTTATTCTCTCTTCTAACGCCGTGTCTATTTTTCACTCGATTCGTCCTTTTTTCTTTTATAGCTCTTCTCGCCCGCCTATTTTTTCTCTCTTTTTTTTCTTTCTTCTCTTTTTTTTTGTTTTTTTTTCCTCTTTTTTTTTTGTTTTCTTTTTTTTTTCCGAACCAGCCCCTCCTATCTTTTTTTTGTACGTCTTATCGAGGAGAGAGGTTTTTAGTCCGCTGCAATATTACGACGAGAGATCTATATCATAGGACGAGTTCACAACTAACATGCATCGACGATTAACTCCTTCTCAACCAACAAGTCACTATTCACGATATCGATAAATTAACACGTTGATACGGGTCGTATAGGCTAAATTTGAGGTAATCAGCCAAATATCTGGGCTCCAAATCAACAAATAGGTCAAATTAGGCTTAAAGGGGCTCACTAAGTGGTAAATACGTAAGGTAGGGAAATATTTAGGCTAATGACTCAATCCTAGTGCCCTTCTCATTTTCGCACATAAAAATCCACTTAGTAACTGACATGCATAACAGAGCAAGTTCGAAAATATTCAGTCCATGCGTGCCACACAAGAATAAACACCGAGCATAATGAGTTGCTCTGAATTTATCTCTGAAGGCTCAAGAACTCACATATATAACTGGATTTGTGCTTCATGATACGCAATACTCTCCTAAAGCAGTCAATATAGCCAAATATTCATGCTAATATTACAACAATACAACATGTGAGACTATCACACTCAATTCATCGAATCATATCGCGACATGGTAAAATTTCAAAAATTTCATCATTGACAGGAGACTCCACTAAAAGACCGAAGTACATCGATACCTAAATATGTAAGCATATTAATCTATCATGTGTCACATCCCACCCCCAAACTAAATAGCACATTGTCCTCAATGTGTAAATTAAAAGCAAAGAAAGAGTAGAAGTGACACTGCCCTGAATTTTACGTCGATCGATGTAGAAGACTTTGTTGATTCATAGTAAGCAAGCAACCATCGCGAACGGGCAACCCCCAAACTAGTTATGAGCCTGCGAAACAAACATGACTAGGCGCACCGTGAAAGCGAGTTTTATTAGAAAAAATAATACTTAGAATAATAAGACTAAAATATATGCATCGATAATACTTGGGTTGCCTCCAAGAAGCGCTGTTTTTAAAGTCGTTAGCTCGACTGTCGAGACGATCATGGTGGCTTGGTGTCTAGGCTTGCTTTGGTGTTCTGGAGGTCCTTCAGCTCGCTGGTATTCTCTCCAGACGAGGTGTCCCTGAAAGGCACAAAACAACGTAAAGCAGGAATATTAGTAGCACTAGGTTCTTCAAGGAATACCAAGTTCGCTTTGCCAATTTCCCCATCGTCGTAGAGTTTCAAGCGCTGTCCATTAACTGTGTGTTCGTCCTTTCCATCGATGAGGATTTGTACGACCCAGATGGAAATACTTTCTGCACTATATAGGGGCCAACCCACTTACTCTTTAACTTCCCTGGAAAGAGACGTAGCCTTGAGTTGAATAGCAAGACGCGATCGCCGACTTTGAACTCCCTTTTTATGATCTTCTTGTCATGCCACTTCTTTGTTCGCTCTTTATATAACTTGGCATTCTCGTACGATTGTTGACGAAACTCGTCCATCTCGTTCACCTGGAGCAACCTATTTTTACCTGCTTCAGACAAATCAAAATTTAGCTTTTTATAGCCCAATATGCACGGTGTTCTAATTCTACAGGTAAATGGCATGCTTTTCTAAAAACAAGACGAAACGGCGAAGTCCCTATCGGAGTTTTGTATGCAGTGCGGTACGCCATAGCGCGTCATCTAGCTTGAGCGACCAATCTTTCCTTGAGGCGTTCACCGTCTTTTCCAAGATCTGCTTCAGCTCCCTATTCGAAATCTCTACCTGTCCACTAGTCTGAGGATGGTATGGGGTAGACACTTTATGCTACACACCACACTTAGACAACAAATTAGCAAATAACTTATTGCAGAAGTGAGTACCGCCATCGCTAATTATTGCCCTAGGTGTACCAAAACGAGTAAAAACATGCTTCTTAAGAAATCGAATGACTACGTGTGCATCATTGGTCCTACATGCTTCTGCCTCTACCCATTTAGACACATAATCTACTGCTACCAATATATACTTATTTGAACAAGAACTAGGAAATGGCCCCATAAAATCAATGGCCCATACATCAAACAGTTCAATTTCTAACATGATATTCAATGGCATTTCATGCTTTCGAGACATAGCACCAGTACGCTGACAACGATCACATGAGGCCACATAAGCATGCACATCCTTAAACAAAGTAGGCCAAAACAAACCCGATTGTAATACTTTAAATGCAATCCTAGTGGGTCCATGGTGTCCACCCGTCAACCCCGCCATGACAATGAGATAAAATCGAGCTCACCTCTTCGACGGGTATACATCGCCGGATTACCTGATCAGAGCAGATCTTGTATTGGAATGGATCGTCACACAGGTAGTGTTTCGCATCAGAGAGAAATTTCTTCTTCTGATGAAAACTCAAGCCCGAGGGAATCTCACCTGTAGCAGCATAGTTCGCAAAATCCGCGTACCAAGGTAATGATGTATCGATTAAAGCATATAATTGTTCATCAGAAAATATTCGTCAATAGGTAGCTCTTTATCCTGCTCATGCGAATTATCTAATCTAGATAAGTGATCAGCTATCACATTCTCAACACATTTTTTATCACGAATCTCTAAGTCATACTCCTGAAGTAGTAAAATCCAGCGAATCAACCTATGCTTAGCATCTTTTTTAGCAAATAAGTATCTAAGTGCAGCATGATCAGTGTAGATGATTACCTTATTCAACACTAGGTAAGAATGAAATTTATCTACTGCAAATACCACGGCTAGTAACTCTTTCTCAGTAGTAGCATAATTCCTCTGTGCATCATCCAGAGTTTTACTAGCATAGTAAATGACATGAAATACCTTATCCTTGCGTTGTCCTAGAACCGCACCTACAAACCATCGCTAGCATCGCACATCAATATAAATGGAGTGTCCAGTCTGGTGCGACCATCACTTGGGCCTGGTGAGTTTCTCCTTTAAAGTTCGAAAAGCCTGCAAACAATCATCAGTGAAGTTAAAAATAGCATCGTTAACAAGTAAATTAGATAAAGGCTTAGCTATTTTTGAAAAATCCTTTATGAAGCGTCGGTAGAATACTGCATGTCCCAAGAAGCTTCGAACCCCCTTCACTGACATAGGTGTGGCAACTGCTCAATCGCGTCAACCTTGGCTCGATCCACCTCAATTCCTTTGTGCGATACCTTGTGCCCGAGAACTATACCTTCCTGTACCATATAATGACACTTCTCCCAATTTAAGACAAGGTTAGTCTCTTCGCATGGTGATAGAATATATGCTAAATTATCAAGACATGTATCAAATGTAGACCCAAATACTGAAAAATCATCCATAAATATTTCCATAAATTTCCCAACTATGTCATGAAAAATAGCGAGCATGCATCTCTGAAAAGTAGCTGGTGCATTGCATAATCCAAATGGCATGCGTCTATATGCAAAAGTACCGTAAGGACAAGTAAAAGTCGTCTTTTCCTGATCCTCAGGCGCTATAGAAATCTGATTATAACCTGAGTAGCCATCTAAAAAGCAGTAAAACTCATGTCCAGCTAGTCTTTCTAACATTTGATCAATAAAGGGGAGGGGGAAATGATCCTTAACGGTGGCATCATTCAATTTTCTATAATCTATGCATACACGCCACCCCGTAGCAGTTCTCGTGGGAATCAACTCATTAGAGGCATTCTTTATAAAGGTCATACATTCCTTTTTAGGAACAACCTGGGTCGAACTAACCCACGCGCTATCAGAGATAGGGTAGATAATACCTGCGTCCAAAAGTTTAATTACCTCCTTTTTCACCACTTCTTGCATCACTGGGTTTAGAAGTCTCTGTGGTTGTGCGACCGGCTTATAAGAATTTTCCATCAGAATCTTGTGCATGCAAACGGTCGGGCTTACCCCCTTGATGTCAGCAACCTTCCACGCGAATGCTCGTTTGTGTTCTCTTAGCACCCTCACTAGTTTTTCTTCATTAGATCTGTCAAAGTGGAAGAAATAATCACTGGTAAAGTATCAAGGGCACCAAGGTAAACATATTTAAGACGACTAGGTAAAGGTTTAAGTTCTAGAATTGGAGGGTCCTCGATTGATGGTCGAGGTTGCGTGGCTGATGATCGATCGAGACGCTCTACTTTGGGCTTGACCGACCTCCGATGAGGTGGGTTCGCTTCTAAGCTTGCTACAATATCGGCCATTTCCTCGGACTCGTCTCCGACTAGGCATGCTTCCAATTTTTCCTTATTCCTGAAAATTTTAAGATACTCCAGAGCACATGTATCAATACTATCAATAAAGGAACAAGAATCATCATTAGGAGGGTGCTTCATTGCTTTATAAACATCAAATATAACTTTCTCATCCCCAACCTGTAGGATGAGCTTACCATTACCAACATCAATAAGGGCTCTTGCCGTATTCAGAAACGGTCTTCCTAAAATAAGGGCATGTCGGTGTCCTCTTCCATGTCTAGACCACGAAATCGGCTGGGAGGTAGTACTCTCCAATCTTCACTAACACGTCCTCCAATACTCCTCGTGGGTATGTGATCGATCTATATGCTAGTTGGAGGATTGTAGATGTCGGCTTTGGCTCACCATCCCTAGCTTTTTCACAAGTGAAAAAGGTAACAAGTTAATACTCGCTCCTAAATCACAAAGAACATTAGTAAATGATAATGAGCCTATAGAGCAAGGAATAGAAAAACTCCCCTATCTTTGAGCTTTGGTGGTAGCTTCTTTTGCAGCACTGCAGAGCATTCTTCGTTAAGGGCTATCATGCCATATTGCTCTAGCTTGTTCGGTTTGATAGCAACTCCTTGAAAAATTTGGCGTACTTCGGAATCTGCAAAAGAGCTTCACAAAAAGGAATGTTAATTTCTAAGTTCCTAAAAGTATTAATAAAGCGCTCGAAGTGCTTATCCGGTTTTCCCCTTCGTAATGCAGCGGGATATGGAGGTCGAATGTTGACTGGTGGGAGTGGGTCGACCTTCTTTTCCATCGCATGAGGATCCTGCTCGTCCTCGACTTCTTCGGCTCGCTGATCCTTCCTTTGGTCGTGATGAGCTGTGTCAGTGACCGTGATTTTGCTCCCATCGTCGTTTCCCCTTTCTTTTGCTTCCTCCACTTCCTCGGCTTCCTGAGTTGATTCTAGCGTCTTCCCACTCCTCAGCTTAATGGCCTTGACGTACTCTCGAGGGTTCTTTTCGGTGTCGCTTGGGAGTGTGCCTGGTTTGCGATCTGACACTGTATGTGAGAGCTGTCCCATTTGCATTGTTAAGTCCTTTATTGCAGCCCGTATATCATGGAAACCTTCCTGAACTCTCCCTTCTAGACCTGGAGTCTCTCATCCGTCTTGCGATTTTGATCGCCTTGAACCGCCGCCATTTTTGCAAGGCTATCTCCCAGTGGGCCTTTTGCTTTTTTGGTGGCTCAATTTGTTGATTCTGAACTCCTGGAGGCTTCAAGTAGTGCGAGTTGCCATACGACAAATTAGGATGGCTTCTCCAGTTGGATCGTATGTGTTGGAGTATGCATTCCTCTGCCTATTGTGGATGTGATTGACCGTCTCAGGGTCCTGGGAGTGTATCTGGTCTAACCTTTTTATGTATGGCTTCGAGCTGCGCCTCCAACGAGCTACTTATCTCATGTAATCCAGCCGTCCGTCGGTCCAGATCATGCCTCAGTATATCTTGCAGGATAGGCTGCAATTCGCTCGATGGCTTGGAGTGCTTCCTCATCGCCTAACTCCATGAAATTTCGTGTGCATCCGTCGTCGACGATCCTTTTATTTGGTGTGCTCAGCCCTAAGAAGAATGACTGCATCTGAACGCTCACAGGTATGCTGTGGTTTGGACATAGTCTGAGAAGGCTCTTGTACCTACTCCATGCATCGCTCAGAGATTCGCCACCTTCTTGTTTGAAGTTTACTAGCTGGCTCCTAATCTCGCTGGTCCTTGACAGTGGGTAATATTTGCCCAGAAAGCATTCCACTTTGCTCCCAACTAGTGATAGATGCATGTGGCAATGACGGGAACCATTCAGAAGCCTTACCTGTCAAAGAAAAGGAAAAATGTCAGTTTTATCACTTCTGTAGAGACGCCAGGATACTTATAGTCCTGCAAATTTGAGTGAATTTCAAAATATTGAATTTGCATCCTCGTTTGTAAGCCCATGAAACTGTGCTGAACCTGTCACCATCTGTATAGTAACAGGTTTAATCTCGAAATGATTATTTGGTCCGGAGATCGGGTCGCTATCATTGAAATTCCTGGAGTGCTCGACTTAGTAAGTAGGCCGTGGAGGAACCATCTGTTCTTCCTCGTCTTCTTGATTGTCCTTCTCAGTCTACGATTTCGATTGTTTCGCCGACACGTCACTTCATTTCTGCATCAAATAGCAATGGTACGTTCCTCGAGCTTCGTGTCATGCACTAATAGGAATTATCTGCGAAAGATGAAAAATCAGCGTAAGCGAATTGACAAAAATAGTAAATAATAATAATAATAATATAATAATAATAATAATAAACGTGAAATAAACGTCTAAACTAAACTCAGAATAAACCCTAAAATTAATAACATAGCTATCCCCGGCAACGGCGCCAAAACTTGACACGCTCAAATACTAGCAAGTGTACTAGGTCGTGCAAGTAGTAAAACGGACGAAGTCCGAGTATCGATCCACGAAGACAGCTTGATTAATTCTAAGATATTAATCCTATTTAGACTAAGAGATTTTTTTTTTTACTTTTTAATGATTTAATTAAACGAGATAAAAGCGCAAATAATAAAATAGACGCAAATAAAATAGATGAGATAGAGATCAATTAACGACGAGTGACCAAGGCACATGTTCAGCACAAATAATTCCTACGTCTTCATAAAATCTATCCTATCTAACCATCATGAATCAAGGTAAAATTTTCTAAGACAATCGCTACTCGTTTGTCCCGCAATAGCGATCCTATGCGATAGAGAACCAACCCGTATATGTCTATAGGATTGTAGTTTCTACGCACGCATTAAATCTCTATGAATTCCCCGAGCTTAAACGCTTTCGGCGCTTAAGGATTCAGAAACCACACGTACGAAACCGAATTCCATCTCTGGTCGGTTTTACGTAGTGATGTTCGATGTTTATTGTTCTAACCGGTCTAATCACTTTGTCCGTCTCACAAACCAATCAAATAAACATGCATATGTTGATCAGGCATACACAAGCATTAACCGCAAATAAGGAACACGTGACTCGATTCACACGATCAAATAAGATAAGAAAAATATTAATACGTAGTCATTATTCGGCCTACCATGGCCTTAATCGCAAAAGAATCTAAGCTAGCATATTAATAAATAAAAACCAAAATTTCAATGTCATGATAATATGCTTATCACGGAAGGAACCTCTCTTTTCCTCGCAGCTCTTTTATTTTGGTCGCAGGTATGCTTCGTTCTCAGCCGTCGTTCTCCTTTTCTCCTTCGCTGTGCAAAACTTTAGGTCTGCTCTTTATATTACGCTGTCCCCTTTATATTGAATAATCTCAGCCGACTTAAGCAACCAAGTCTGATATCTTACAATATTCGAATCTTTACTAGGCATAGATATGATTTGACTTTCCATCTCCTTAAATATCGCACGTGGCACACATAGTGAATTATTTGACTTATTCTTCAGCCTATCCTTGCTCTTCACGTTATATCTGCCAAGAAATTAGAAAAATCAGGTAAATTGCATGGTTTTGCCCAAGTAATATAGAAGATTGCAAGAAGATTCCCGAAGATTCAAATAGTTCCACAAGTGATCTTTTTGCTCGGACATTGTCGAATAAATCTGAAAATAAATATTGGATATCGAGGAAATTTTAGGTAAATAACGATCGAAAACACGCTTTTACGGTGTATAATAATATAATTTCCTAACTTATCACCAGAATGCGTAAATTGTTACCCGTGATGCTAAATGTTACCCAGTATGCATAATTGTTACATAGCGAGCGTTTTATTAGCAAAAGCTTCAATCATGGCCGCGTCAAATTTCGCGATTAACGTCAATATTTTCATTGATTATTAACACACGACCAATTTTCACCTTATTCAGCATTAAAGTCCTAAATTCCCTTGTTTCAACGAGATTTTCGAACTACTTTTAATACATCATTTCAATATAAACTTCAAAAATTTTCATTGATTATTGACACCCATGAGAATTATCATTGATTTACCTATTCATCATTACATCAAGATTGAGCCGGTTTTAGATCGTAAATTTTGGTCTTCGTTGAAGGTTATTTTTTCTCTGTCGAAATTTAATGGGCGAGAGGAAAATCGAGCCCGATAATGTCACTTGCAACACGCTGATCAACGCTTATTGCAAGGTTGAGATATGAATCTGCTTTGAAGGTGGGGAGGGTAAGATGTTAGAGGCCGGGCTTAGCTTGATCAGTTTACTTACAAGGCACTAATTTCATGGGTTTTGCAAGGGACAAGATGTCACTAGAGCTAAAAGTGTGCTGTTTGAGATGCTTGGGGCGGGATTTTCTCCAAGCTCTTGCACTACGCAATGGTTTGTGGATTTCTATTGCAGCATGACGATGAAGACGCGGTGAGGTTACCCAACGAGGTGTCCAGCAGGGTTTTGTTGCTGACGTCAGCGTTTATAGGGCTATTGTGAGGAGATTGTTTAAGAAAGATCGAATAGGGTGTGCCAAGAAACTGTTTGAAATGATGCAGAGAAGGGGGATTTTGGGAGATCCATTATATATGTTTGTTTGGCTTATGCTTTTCTAAGAGCTAATGATGTCGGATCTGCTTTGGCTTTGTTCGATGAGATGTATAAGAGATGTATGGTGATAAATCTGAGGATATACAGAAGTATCTGTGCTTCTTATTCGAATGACAGCGAAAATTTAGTCGTGTTGTGGGATATTTGCATAAGAAGAGCTTGATTTCCAGAGCTTGTTTCAACCAAATCCAGCAAATGAAGCTGTAATTGTACAAAAGGTTAATTCTTGGTTCCTTTTCTTATGATTTCGACCAAATACAGTGTGTGTGTGTGTGTGTGTGTCTATATATAAGGAGTCTAATTCTGGCATCTTATTTAACAGCGTCTAACCAGAATTTCACTGTTATATAATGGCGTCTCGTATCAGGTTTTCTTGGATCTAGCACGCACGATGACCTCAAACATCTTTGTAAGAACAATGCCTTTGACTAGTTCTATCTTTCTGTCCACAAAAAATATGCAGTGCCTTGTTTTTGGATCTATCTCATGTCTTAATGCTATGTTTGGACAGCTGAGAATCCACATTGCATGCTTCAAAAGGGCCTCAAACTGCTATAATACCAGCAAACTCCTTGTGTTCTATCATCTTCACCAGCAAAATTACAAAGCTTTCTATACATTCTCTTGTTTTGAAGTCTCTCAATTTTGGTTTTTATACAAGTAAGATGGATTCCAACAACATGAGCTACCAAGCTGGCCAAGCCAAGGGACAAGCCCAGGTAAGAAAAATCACATCTTTCCCAGCAATTAATTTCATGAACATTTACAATCATATCGAAGTTCTTTCTTTTTCTGTTGGATTTAGGAAAAAAGGCAATCAGATGATGGACAAGGCAAGCCAGGCTGCCAGTCCGCCAAAGAATCAGCTCAGAATGTAATTTAATTGCTACGAATGAATCGTCAAGCTTAATCAGTTTTCACATTTCTTTGAATTATATATATATGATTTTATTTTGCGGATATTCTTGGCTTTAGGCTGGACAGCAGATTCAAGAGAAGGCACAAGGAGCTGCGGACGCTGTGAAGAACCGACAGGGATGAACAAATGAAGAGCTTCGATCGCCTGCTATTTTTTCCGTGGCTTTTTTTATCATACTATTATTACTACTACGATTAGTATAATTTCTTGATACTACGGCATCACGCCTTTAGACGATGTTTTGTGTTGGTAATAATCTGGTTTAAGCACCTTAGGTTTGCTTTCTGTTAGACTGAGCTGTTGTCAGCATTTAGTGTCTCTATAGCTTCTATATGTACGTACTTACTTGGGAAGAAAGACTTTAGATTCTGATGATGGTCTCAATGTTTTCTTTGCTTCATGAAATAAAATAAATGCGATTTTAGCATTCTCTTCTTCGTGCGATGATATTCCCATTGTTTTATATTTGAATTAATTAGAGTTATTAGATAGCTTTTATCTTAAATATTCAGGAAAAAAAACAGGCAAAATGCAAAGTTGGAATTTTTGACAAGGATCATCCCGTAAGAAGTAATAGCCATCCTTGCACACTCTATGTATGTGCAGTTAATATAATTTTGAAGAAAAAAACAGTTCACTCAACTTATATAGTGAATAGTTTTGCATAATAATTTTACTATTATTTTATGTTTAATTATCAAAACATCATGAGTTATTTTTCTATTGTATTTAAGTAGGGAAGAAAGAAAACTAATGTAACAAGATAACATAGAGAGGTATAATGATAATTATCATTTTAAATTAAAGCATTTCTATGAGGTCCTAGGCCCTAATAAACAGAAAGATATTATAGCACTATTTCATTTTCCTCTACAAATAAAATCCTTGAAAAGGTTATTATTGTTAGGGATCTTTACACATAATACCCATTTATG